>VXBU01016450.1:13549-37961 GCA_013400315.1 Bombycilla garrulus | reverse complement strand
GCAATACTTCTCTCATTTTCAAGAGAAACAATAACAAAAAAGCTAAAGCCTGATTTTAATATACTCTGTGATGGGGAATAATCTTTTTGCTCTCTAATCAAAATAATCTTTTGCTTCTGTAATAGCGTAGGGCATTTAGTCTATAGAAATGGTATGTTAGATGGCACTCCTTTAGCACAAGCTGATATTAATTTTATGATTGTGGTTGTGTATTACTTTGAGAGAAATGTCAAAAAGCAGTTCTAACTGTCTCTGCATCACAGTTCTTCCTTATTTCCTTTTTGTTTTGGAGAATGAGTGTAGCAGTTTTGTAATAGGCAAGTATCGGCCAGACAGCTCTTCTCCTTTCCTTAGGAAAGGAGACCTAACAGTAAAAATAACTATAAAAGAATATCAACCATCAAGCTCTGCCTTAAAAAAGTTAGAAACACACTTTTCTAGTGTCCACTGAAGATAGTGCTTTGTGATAGATAAGCTTATTTCTCCTAGGTTGAACTAAAAAATAATGTCCATCAGATAATATTTGCTTTCAGAAGTGAAGACTAAAATGTTGGAGGTTTTCTCTGTTTATGAAAAAAAGAGAGTATTTTTTAAGTTGTCGTGTTTGTTGTTACTAGCAGGAATCTGCTAATACCTCTTCTTTCCAATTTTCTTTCATTCAGTTGTCAACTCAAATAACAAATTTTCTATAAGGAATAACTAAATATAAAACAATATTTTACTTCCCAAGTTAACTTAAATATTAACTTTATTCTCAGCACAAATGCATTCAAACTAGCTTTTGGGCAGTGATTAACTTTTATTGTAGTGGTCCCTAGCCACAGCTCCTGAAAGTGAGGATTTATTGTGTAAGGCGTTATATAAATTCATGGTAGATACTTCCTTTCTCAAATTGCTTGAACACTAATTAGATGAATAAATTTAAGACTTTAATAAAAATGGATGCATGTACATATTAACATGGAAATATATCCACAGGTTACTTTGTGACTTCGTAAAGGAACACCACAGACCTCAGGTGTTTACAGGCTCATTGAGGAAAAAGGCAAAAGTTAGTAGATTGTTGACCTGAAATTTTAATTTTCAAGAAGCCTTTACTTAGAGATGTTATTTCTGGCTGTACTTTTTGGTTCTTGCTGTGATCATTCTCTTTCAGATTAATTTATATTAAAATACTGTATTTTAAGAGAGCAGTACTTTTGAATTTATTAATGCTACAGTAGGATTGTCAGTTTAAATATATGTGTGCAGGAAGCATGTGTTAGAGTTGAATTGGTTTTTTTTATGTGGAGAAAGGAGGTTTTTGATGTCATAAATACTTTATTTCCTTTCTACCAGTGCCTGTCTTCTGACTTCCATCCAGAATTTGGACCAGTTAGCCTTTCCAAAGTATCAGTCCTTATTCTCTTGTTTCATTTTCAGTCTCAACATCAGTGAAGCAGGCTGGTATGGAACAGCCTGCTCTTTCAGAAGCAACTTCTTTTCAAGGGTTCACACATGATCCAGGAGAAGTCAACAAAACCACAGTGACTGAATTCACTTCATCAGATGAAAAATTCACTCAAATAGAAAATATAATTGATCTCTGGAGTGGAAGTCTTAAGGTATTTATATTGTATGGAATCCTTGAAAATCATTCACAGATATCATTGTATTGTAGAGTGATTGCAGGAGAAGTTGCAGTGTGATTGGTGGGAGANTATTTTTTGTTGTTGTTGCTGCATATTGCACATAAGCACACGTAGCACAGAATATCTTGTTTCAAAAACTGTGGAATAACTGTCTCCATTAGGGATGTTCAGATATCGTGATTCAGTAGTTCATTGTGTCTGGTAATACTTAGAGCTGTACACAGCCTGTGTAATGAAGGTATCACTGTACATATTTGTGTCTCCTTAATTACTAAGTGTTTTAAGATTAAAACAATAGAGAGGAGAGAATAATTTATACTCTTTGGATTACTGTCATCCTTTTAACTTGTCAGACAAATATTCTGACTGAACTGAAAAATTGGAAAGTCAATTTGGTTCAACATCACCAGCTTCAAATGAAACAAGAGAAAGAGAAACATGCTGCACAGGTGAAACAACTGCAGAATGAGATGGAAAACCTGAAGGAGTTACTTCATACTTATGAAATCTCTATTAGCAGGAAAGATGAGGTAATAACTCAATTTCATATTTTAACAGTTCCTCTCTGTTTAAAAATATCCACACTAAATTTTTTGGTGCATGTCTTTCAGCAATATCTTTTTTGAAGCAAGTAACATAAAGAAGTAAATAATACATTCATACTCTATAGTAGAAAAATAATAATTTTTGCTGATAGGGTTGTTTATACTAATAATGAAAAAACACTATATGTGCATACTTGGCATTGTTTGCTTCTTAAATCTAGAGTCTGCTCTTGTTATTTATTTCATGAAGATCACACAGGCTTAGGTGAGTCTATTAGCTCTTACACTTTAAATGCCTCTAAATTTCAATTTTTAGATCAGTTTTCCTCACATGTAAATGGGCTGCAGTCTCATAAATGTTGAAAAGCCTCTATTTTAGAATTGTTAGGAATTCTGCATTTGTACATATACTTAAGATTAGACATTTGGAGTCTCTGGTTTACACTTTCCTGCTGTCAACAGTGTAAACAACTTCAAAAAACTTCAAAACTGTGAACATGAGTATACAATCTTGGCAGTTTTGCAATCACATAACATAATTGAGTCTTCTTACTGCTACTGTGGACATTTAACCTAGTACCTGAGAACACTTAATGGACTTTGGGTTTCTAATTCTTACTTACATTTTCAAAAAACATACATTGCAGGACTTAGAATATAAATGAAGATGATTTGAAAATCAGACTAATCTTACTGATCAAGTAAATATAAATGTCATTCCATTACAGTAACAGAATTAATTGTACAATGTAAATTAGTACGTATGTGCATGGTTATTTCAGCCTATACCTTTCAAACATCTCATTCTGTTGGATGTCATTGTATGTCACTCATATTTAATGTGCCATTATTCTCAACGATACCCTGAAAGCTCTATTTTGTTTTCTGCTGCCGAAGATTTTTTTTCTTCAGCCAATTTTATAGTTCTGTTTCTAAGAAGCAAATAATTTGAATAGAAAATTATTATTCCTACCACCTGAATAGAAGGTGGTAGTGCTTCCATGCTTCTGTATATCACTCCATAATTTTGAAAACTGCTGTATCCTAATATGAACATAAACCAAAGTCCATAAACCTCACAGATATTACAAGTATTATAGATTCTTAATTCTCATTGTAAATCTCAAAGGTTTTTTTATTTGCAAAAATATGCTAATTAACAAAAATAGACTTAGGTTAAGACTTCTAGGGTGTAGCTGCATGTATGCAGCATTGAAAATTGATTTTTGTGACACTTTTTCAACAAAAGTAATTAATTTATCAAGTTAATTTGATTTCTGTTTTAATTTTAGGTATTGTTCATTTCATTGATGTATGTTCAATGATTATTACTTGTGACAATTGAAATATAATGTTAACATATGCTAGCATGTATTGTCATAAAATGTTGTTCTCAACAGTATTTATTCAGTAGTTAAAATAACTTTACATAATTCCCCAAAGTCCCGAGACTGGTCACTGTTGACCATTGGACTTGCTCATATGTGGCTGATGGCAGAATCTAGCTTAACAAGTTAGGTAGAAATATGGAGTAATATTCAGATTTGGTGCACCAAATTTGCATCATACCTGGCTTAATTTTTAATTGGGGAACCTCACCTGTTTATGTGTACTCCTTAAATTTAGAGATTTCTGGTAAAAGTCCCCAGTTGCAGTCTCTGTCTAGTACAACATCTTGCCTCTCAAATGTTTTAATTGCTAAAAGCCTATATAATAGCTTTCATGAGAACTTCTAAAGAGAGTAACTGTTCTTAGTAAGATTTTTCTTGTTCATAGCAACAACTTAGCTTGTTTATTCTGTTGAGACAAGTGAAACAAACTTCTAATATAAGTGGTTTTGATTTATCAAAATTGTCTTTGAAATAAGAGTTTCTTCTGATGTTATGCTACAATAACATTAAATTATGAGAAAGTAGCTCAGAAACCACAAAGTGTAGGAGGAAATAACAATTCAGTTGAACTTCTCCTAAAATTACATAACGAAATTGCCACAATCTGAGTGTCAAAGCCACAGGAATTCTGGTCTGAACTCTGATTATTGTTTCTTACTTGATTAGAGTAAGGAGAAGTTCCAGTAGAAAGCATCTGCTAAAAGCAAGTGTTTTAAGTGAAAAATAACTGAGACATAAGGTACATTCTCTTTGATCTTACAGTGACCACAACTATTGAAATAGTGCTAATAAATATTTTTGCAGGTAATTACTAACTTGACCCAAGCATTAGACAAGCAAAAGGAGAGAGTAGACTTGATGAGAAAGTTTACACTGTGGCGGATTCAGCATGTTAAAGCTAAACAAGAGGTATGTGCACAAAATCAAAATGCAATGAAAATTAAACCTCCGAACTCAAGAGTCAGAGCTGCTGCAGTTGCTGTTACAGTTTGAAGAAATGGTATTTCTATTTTGATGTGTTTGACAGTGTCAAATAACAGTTTGAAAAGATCAGTTCTAAAAGGAAAGTTGCTGTCAGAATACTCACTGGAATAGGAAAAAAACTGTTGTCTGCTGACTATTTTGAAATAGAGTAGAATAGTAGAGTTGCTTTAAAATAGTTTTTAAACAATCCTGATGTCTAAATTTATTTGAAAGGTGAGTGTTTTATGCTGACTATCTGCAATCTTGGTGACTGCAGGTTTTATATGATTCCTGCAGTGAATCCAAATGGGCCACATACCCAACAAGTGGCTTCACATGTCTCTTTACACTGTATATGTGAGGGTGTTGTTTGAGCGTCATTAAACTGGGAGTAAGACCACTGTTGTATGTAGCCTAAGAGTTCACAAATACAGTTCTTGTGGTGGGGACAGTAATGTGCCATGGCACGTATGCAGAGGCAACACTGACGCTGCTTGCGTAATGCTTCACTGCCGGAGCTTTAACTCAGTTAATGGGTTTCTACTGTGGTCAGTGTAATAAGCTGTAAAACAGTCTTCCACAGTGGAGTACTAAACTTTTTATCACCCCTGAACTTGTGTATGATGTGGTTGTATTTACTTCCTAAGGAATATGCAATTAGAATGGCAGATAGACATTTCGAGACAGCTTTGATGAAGAAAATGTGGGCAGCATGGCGCTCTCTTAATGAAGAAAAATGGAAAGACAGAGTAGCAAGAGCCTGTCAGTTAAGGGCAGAAGATGTCTGTGTTCAGCTCACCAATGATTATGAAGCCAAAATTGCAGAGGTAAAATCAATTTTCTTCTTTTGCTTCTTGACTCCCAATCCCTGTCCCTCCAAAATACCTCTTTCTCAGCAAACCTAACAAACATGAGTATTTTCCAGCAGAACAGAGCTCCCAAGTATGCAAGAAGATCTGAATGGATCTAAGATCTCTGTTATGTCTTTAGACATTACTTTTTTATCCCTGCATCTGATACAAAATCTGTTTCCAATCTGCATGCACAAGTGAAATAATTTAGACTTCCCTGAAACAAGGCAAATCTCTGTTTGCCTACCAATGAGAATGCCATTTGCTTTCTAATAGCATCCTATTAGTATGGGTTTATGCATTTTGAGGTCTTAATTAAGAAGACAATGGAAATAGAAGACCATTATTACTTTGAATGATCATGATGAGCACAGTACATTTTTTCTGTAATAGCTACTCTGTTAAAGGCTGAAATTAGGTTTGGTTTTTCATTAGCTTGCTGCTTAAGCTCGTTAAAGAATTTTCAGAGCTTAAGGTGATATTGTCAACCCGTGCATTGGTGCATGCTAAGGAATCAGTTGTAAAATAAAACTTCTAAGAGCTTTGTATTTCAGCAAGAAATTCAACCTAGAATTTTAAGAACAGGCTTACCAAATATGTCTTAACAACACAAAAAGCATAAGTAGCAACTTTCTCTGTTCTTTTCTCAGAATTTTTAGTTCTTTACAGTATCTAGAGAAGAGATACTGGTGATGAAAATTTGCCCTTATACTTTAATAACTGTCTGAGCACACATGCTCTTCTGTTGAATGAACCCATGTTTCTGCAGAGATCTGGGTTGTGCCAGATGGCAGCTTCTAAAAGACAAAAGCTTGCAAGATACATTTCTGCTTAGGTAGAGTCTGAGAGTCCTTTTGACAGTCCTTTTGTCCTTGATGTGCTCTATTATTAATATTGTGCTGTACTACAGAGAACCTGTAATGAGCTGTTCATCTCTGGTGAAGCAGAGATTTTCAAGTGAAAACCTCTGTCTTTGTAAATATAGTAAATTATTTTAAAGTTAATTTATGCATACGTTTGTAGTTTGCATTCAAAAAGTAATGGAGACCTGTTTCCTCATTCTGTTTTGTAGTTAACTGCTTCTTTGGAACAGACAAAAGCTGAGATTCTGCGACTGCATAGTGAAAGAGATCAGTATGAAGACACCATGAAGAAAGCCTTTATGCGTGGTGTATGTGCTTTGAATCTGGAAGCAATGACCATGTTTCAAAGCAAGGACGGTAGGCCAGATCCTGGTTAGTGTGAATACCAGATACTGTGCATCTGGTAGTGCGTGTGCATTTTTGTTAGATTTATTTGGGGTGTTTTGTTTGTTTGTTTTAAATGGAGGGCCTTTTCTCTTTTTTTTTTTTTTTAATTTGAAAATTTTTGGCAATACAGAGTTTATTAAACTTTTATTGCTTTAAAATGTCCTGTTGAATATGTCAAGAAATACTCTGATGCTGGACTTCATACTGCTATAGCTGAAAGGAGGAACATGTTCTCTTCATCCCACATTGCTGGGAGAGTGGTAACCTGCTGCTGAAGGCAGAATAGGAAGTCAAAGATGTAAACGTCTTAAAAACACCAGGTTATGGAGCAGTGAAGACAAAGTCCTGAAAATTCCTTTACGCTCTGGAATCTCAGTGTGCAATGAATCAGCTTTTCCCAGACAGCTCTCCCTTCTTTGTTAATCTTGCTCTCAAATGTAAAAAGGGCAAGCAAATATCTCAGGTTCTGTATTTAGTTGTAGCTCTGTGCCAGAACAGGAAACACCACTCTATTTTTATCAGCAGCATACCCATAAAACCTGTGTAGCTACACAGGAAGAGCTGCACATGCTTACAGATGTAATGAAATCACTCCCTCACAGTGAGACAATCCATAGCAGTGGGAACGTAATCCTGCTGGTGCAGCAATCTATGTTAAAGAGAAAATAGGTGTGCCAGCAGGAGTGCCATATCTATATGTGTGGCTCAACAACCAGCTGTACTGGAAGCAATGGTTAATAGCCTTAGACAAGTAACTTCAGTTGCTGAATTTAACAATCTTACACAGACTTTTCTGAACTACTTTAGAAAAATTCTTTACCAAAAAAGGAAGAGGGGATAAAAACCTGAAGAAGATATAAGAGGATGCTTACCTGAGCAGCTGTCTAAGCCTATTAAACATGAATGGTATTTGTGTAGTTGCTTAGGAAATTAATATGGGGTTAGCTAAGTGGAGTACCTGTGTGCTAGTAAAAATTTAGGATCAGTATTTGTAGAAGGTTAAAAATCAATGATTTCTTGAAGATACTGAGTTTGGGAATAAAATTACAGAGCATTTCTGAAGTACTAGATTTTTCCCTGTGTTAGTAATTAAGAATTATTCTATCTTGAAGCATTATCTTTTATTTGTTTGTCTAGTTTTTCAAAAAACATGCAACAGACAACAGGTCTCTCTGATATTGAAGGGTAATTGACTGGTGTGAAAGCATTGCTTCTGTAGATCTATTAAAATGAGAGTAAGTAGTAAGGAAATGAAGAAATCTGAGCTCTAGAATAGTTGTGAGCAACCCTTGTGTTTCATGGACCAAAGATTTTGCTTAATTTTTAGTAAGAATCTTTAACTGATAATCTACACCAGCACAACATGTAAAGATTTTGCTGTGCTGGCTGTTACGGTAGCTGTGACTCATTTGTTCATGTGTCCACTATTATGCTTTTTTAATCAGGCTTCATAACATCTCACAGACTCTGTTGTCCTTGGTCCCAAGCAGGTCATCAGCTTCCACCACCTCTGGTACCACCTTCTCTCCTGCCTCAGGCATACTGTCATTTTCTTAGAGCCAGATCATGGTTTTAATGAAGTTAGTTACATAATTATTTAATACGGTTGAACAGCTGTTGATCTGCATTGTTAATCGGATAGAACAGTGATCAGGACACTGGAGGACTGCAAACATCAGAGAAGATGATTGTGATTTGTTTCTAGTCTTTTAATTTAGTCTTTTAATCAAAACTTCCATGTGCTGGAATCAGTCAGCAATTATAAATTTGTATGGACACTTCAGTGCCACCTACTGTCATTGGATATAAAAAGCAGAATTTCATCCTGTTACAAATTTGTTATCATGTTGTTTTAATGTACATTTAATAGACACACAATCTACAGGTAAAATACATATCATATATCATTATAATGTATTTATAGTGTGCATATATCATAACCTTAATGGCTTCATAATATTTAGTGTCAGTGTTGATGGTGTTAGTTATCTGCCTAATTTGCTGACTTTTTCTAATCAGTAGTATATTATGATTATTTTAACCTCTTTATGTATATAAAAGAACACTGAAGCTATGGGAATTCATGACTTTTTGCTTATAAAAATCCTAACACTTTTTTCTTCAGTAACATAGATAAGATCTGACTAGTCTATAACTAGACTAGTGCATTGGTCCTGTCTATGTTTAAGCTTAATGTGTCTGTACACACACTGATAGTACAAAATGCTTATCCTGGCATTCTTTTACTCTTGATATCTACAAATATTGCACAGATTTGAAATACTATCCTTTTATTTTTCCTGCTTATTTCAGTTAATAAAAAACCACAAACACTACTACCACACGGTGTCACTCTAGTTCCTAGAATGAGCCAATTTCTCTTGTCCTGGAACTCCTGCTAGCCTCAGCTTCTTCAGAAATTGGAGAGTAAATAAGAATACCTCTTTCTCCTCACTTTACAAAAGTCTGTATTCTAAAAGGAAAAGTTTGTAAACTGTTTGGAAAAGAGACTGGTCTTATGTCTGCAGATCTGATATCCCTAGTGTCTGCATTGCGAAATAAAAGTATCCTAGATGGATTTTGTTCAAGTTTATGGTTGTCAGTGAGGGGAGATAAGACCTATAGGATGCCTGTAGATTGTCCCAGCCCTACAGCCAGGATGAGGCCACTGTCCAGCAATTATATGTGGGGATGAGGTGCTGCTGCTAATACATAACATTTTATTTTACTGCCAGTAAGCACCCTTAAGGATCTTATGCCCTCACAGAAGTCCAGTATGACCTTTGTACTTTCCTATCTAAAGTGGACTTTGTCTCTTAGGATAAGAGCACCTCTTGCACACTAGTTTTAGTTTTGGCAAACAGTAGGAAGAACCTCAGTTCTTTGCACTAAGAGTAGGGAACATTGTGCCACGGGGATGTTGAGTCATAACAGAGTAACAAGCCCCATGAAAAACATCTACAAACATATCAAAAGAGGGTAAAATACAGGAATGTTTGTTTATATCTGTCTACCTACCTACCTCTATAAAGAATAGGCTACTTTTTTTATTAGATTATACAGAAATCTCAAATGATAAAATTTTTGTTGTAATTTATTTTCCCACATATTGCCACCCCTTAGGCTTAGCTAGATTATATGCTTATCCCATTACTTTCTGTTTCTAATAATAGATAAAGGAAGCAGGAGAAATGATACTGCTACCACTGGTGCAGGAAGGCCACCTCCTTCACAACATAATCAGCCCTCACCACCACCTCCACTAGCACCTGCTCTTCAGATGGAAAACATGGTAAGCATGTAGCTGGAATAGAATAGTATTTCCTAGTGACAAAAAGGAAATTCTTTGATTGGGGCTTTTTTGAAGAGAGTCCACGTCTAAAAGGAAACTTCCAGGTGTGTTCAGACTGCACTGTGAAAATGAAGTGTTCAGGACACAGCTAGTGTGGCTTGCTGTACTTTCATGAGGCTCCAGTTTTTTTATTTTAGTGAAAATGTATTAAACTAATGAAGACAAGGTCACTACATAAGCATAATTTGCACTCCTAAGATTTTCTCTGGAAAAAAGCTGTTAAGAGGGTTTTTTTTAAAAAAGCTGAATTTAATATACTCTGGAAAGATGAAAAGCTGGCTTGACTTCAGAGGTTTTTTTACAGGGTAACACATACAGACATTGAGGGAACTCAGCTTATTGTCCTGTCATATCAACTTAACCATCATCTAGTAGCATGGTTGTTTTGGACCTGCCCTGGAGTCATCCTGAAAACTTTTCCACTGTAAAACAGTATCATGATAGAGAGTAGGTTAGAACAGAGGTGATGTGCATGCCTCTTTCCTGAGTTTTCATTCTAATAGTGACAAATGTTATTCACATCATTTCTACAATTTTTAGACAAGTAATTTTAAATTAGACAATAAATGGTCACTAGAGATACAGATAAAATACACTAGAGATAAAAACACTGGAGATAAAATATTCTGCAAAGACATTACAGTTAAAAGGGTAATTGATAGTAAAAAAACCTGACTATCTAAGGAGTAAAATTGTATTTTCTAGGAAGTAATACTCATTCTGTGTAAACTCTGGTTTCATTTCAGTTTTGTAGCCACCTGGCTCGTGCAAGCACTACTGATACCAGGCTAGATTCTGATTCACCAGTAGTCATCACTAGCACGACAGCAGGATCTGCTTTGACATCAACTCAAAAACTGGTAATGTGCTAAAGTTAACTTTTTTCTTGTTATAAGGTGTAACTGTAACAAATATTAGTTTGGGTATTGTTATTTGTGCATTCCTCATAGCAGAGTAACACAAGTATGTAGCTGAGGACACTGCCATAGAGTTTACGTAGCCATATGAAGATACGAGCTTGCAAATGCTCATTTATATTACATAAACTCATTTACACTAGCAGCAGTTTCAAATTCTTTTTGTAGATAGGGAATTGTGGCAAAATGAAGAATAGAAGAGTGCCTGTGCACTTAGGTATAGTGCAACAGGAACAATCGGTGTTTGATTTGATAGCATCTTGTTATGGAAAATGTTTTGTCTCGTTAACCTGCTCTTCGAAAGTTCTCCCTCATTCCCTTTTCTGTGCTTCATGCTAAACTCTCCTTTCTTTTCCACATTTGACACAGTTTGCTATCAGCTGTCACAGAAAGATGCATTATTCTATGCATTGGAGCTTTTTTATTATCTGCTCTGTCATTGCTAGAAAGGATTTCCAAAGTAGTTGGAAGTACCTTCAGCTGTAACTCAAGCATGCAGTCAGCAAGCAGAGCTAAACTATCCATGCTGTTTGATTTTGGTTAAATTAGTCTTACTTCCCTCAGGACAGAGGTCATTTGCTTGAAATGCTATCTCACAAGTGGAAAAAATGACATAATCCTGGTTGCGGCCAGGTGGAGCAAATTTTGTTCTGTGTAATGTAACTGGATTACCTGCAATATCACATTTCATTTAGGCATGTGGCAGATAAAACTGAGCAGAAACACTAGAGCATTGTAAATATTATGTTTTCAAATTTTTACCAATTAATATTTAATTTATTTATAGCCTGTGGCAAAAGTAATAACATCTGCACAACAGAAAGCAGGAAGAACAATCACTGCTCGAATCACAGGCCGAGCTGATATGGGACAAAAATCCAGAGCTTCTGGGAGTTTAGCAGTGATGGGTGTTGCTCCGCCCATGAGTTCAGTCATTGTTGAGAAACATCATCCAGTCACTCAGGTAAATCAGATTATGCTTCTTAAAGTATTTTTATTACAATGTATCTGGTAATAGTTTGAAGAAAAATTACTTTGTGAAGAGATACTAGACAAATCTCAGATTTGGGGCCTGTTGAAAACAGCAAACAGTACTTACTGTCTTTGTATAGAAGGTGAGGAGATGTCATGGTTTAACCCCAGACAGCAGCCAAGCCCCACACAGCCAGTCACTCCCCCACTAGAGAGTTTGGGAAGAGAATCACAAGGGTAAAAGCTGGAGAACTCGTGAGTTGAGAAAAAGACAGTTTAATAGGGAAAGCAAAGGCTGTGCACAGAAGCAAAACCAGCCAAGCAATTAATTCAGTACTCCCCATGAGCAGGCAGGTGTTCAGCCATCTCCAGGAGAGCTGGGCCCCATCATGCCTGGCTTACTTGGTTACTTGGGTAATGGTTACTTGAGAGGACAAAAGTCCATCTCTCTAAATGTCCCCTCCTTACTTCTTCATGCCCCCACTTTATACACTGAGCTTGGTGCCACATGGTCTGGAATATCCTTTTGGTCAGTTTGGGTCACCTGTCCTGGCTGTGTCTCGTCACAATTTTCTAAGCACCCTCAGTCTCCTCACCAGCATGGCAGGCCCAAAAGCAGAAAAGGCCCCCCATTTCCTGCCATGACTCACATCTGTGTGGCTTCCGGCACATAACTTTAAAGAATTTGGGCTCCTAAGTGGAAATTAATATTGAAATTGTATGTTCTTAGGAGCTGAGAGATTCAGCGTGGTAATTATTTCAAGAACAATTTCTGGATTCAGATTTTGTGACTGGCGTGACAAGGAAAGCACCTGAACTACTGTAACAAAAACTGACTTCTGAAAATGTAATAAATGTGACAGCCCTAGATGTTCTGTATACCCATTCTGCAAATAAAAATCTAAGTCAAGTATTTGTCTTGAGTTAATTTGAGAGGGAAGAGAATTTACCTTGATTAAATGCAGAATTACTACTGTTCATTACACTAAGGTGTAGTTTTATGAGCAGAAAATTAATTCTTGATAAAATTGCAAACCTTTTATTTTAAAAGATCTTTCAGAGACTGCCTCATAGCAGACACTTCAAAAGGAAAGTTGGCATGATTAAATTAGCACTACAGGGGAAAATTGTGACTAGTATGGTAAAAAACTGAAACAAACCAACCTTGAAATAAGATTGCGGTGATAAAAGCTTAAGATAGTTAACTAGAAGTTTGGCGCTTTGTATTCTAAAAGGTGTATTACAGATAAGAAAGGAAAAAAAACCTTCCCCTTTCTGTTAAAGGACCATATATTTTTTTCCTTCTTGATAAGTGTATTTCAATTTGCTGGATTGCACGTCTTCCTTTTTAAACTGCAGCTCACCTGGAGCTATTTTAATGTGAATTTTTTGTGCCATTAAGTGTTTTGATGTATCTGATTACTTTTTCAGCAAACCATATCACAAGCTACTGCTGCTAAATATCCTCGAACTGTGCTTCATTCTTCTGCCTCTACCACTGTGAGACCTGCAGGACAAGCTGGGCGAGTGCTTCAGAGCCAAACCCATACCAGCGTTCAGTCAATAAAAGTTGTTGACTGACTGGCTATCTTTCTAACCAGTAGGGGTTTTTAATCAAGGTACCTCTTCCCGGATTTGATGCAGTAAGGCCTAAAGTACATATCATGTTTTTACCCTTTTCTAAAAAAGGAAGGTGTTTTTTTTAAGTAAAAGTGCTTTTATAATAAAACCTGGAGGGGAAGAAAAGAACTGTTGTTCTACCTCCAAACTTTTATTATTAAGACAAACACTTTTTATGTAAGAAATCTTTTGCACACTTTTAAATAAAGCATACAATGTGATTTTTGTCTGAATCTCTTGTTTAATATGATACTAACATCTATGTTCAAGAGAAAATAAAATTTATTTTTGTTACAAATACTTCTGGTTGCTTATGCAAGTAAGTGTAGTTGACATGCACCTTAATTATAGCCAACTACAGTGTCTTTAAATGGAAAACTGCAGGGTGGCATCCTGCACACCCAGGATCCAATTTAGGCTAGGTGAGGTACCCAGTCCATCAAACTCTTAAACATTTTCATTTTCCTAATGAAAGCTAATATTGCAGAACTTGATGAATACTGTAGGGTTCCAAGCATCTGTACTTTAGATCCCTGATTACAAAACCTTAGGATTTAACTGGTCTGTTCTTCATATTCCTGGGATGCTCTGCAACTGAGTCAAAGAAGGTTGCACACAAGACAGCAGTTTGGCATAAGACTTAAGACTAAGATTTACACATCACCTTTTTAGTACAAACAGTAGGATTCAGCACAAAATAATGCTAGCTATACGCTAGCAGGAAAGTCAATTCAATTCCTCCATTACATGATAAAACTATTGTTATATTATAAAGAAGATCACAAAGCTAGACATCTACTTTTTTTTTGAGATATTAAATATAGTCAGTAATAAGAAAACCTTTAAAGATATTCAGCAGGACACTGCCATGTATTAATTCAATATATGAGCGAGAAATAGGTAAATAATTTCTAGATGTGTTAAGTATTGAATGCTCTTTTGGGGGTATGTATACAGTGTTATGTCATTATAGAAAATTCTGCAGCCAGCCACACATGGCGTTTACACATGACATTTTTGTGTTTCTTCACTACATAAATCAAATGCTCCAATAGAAAGGTTTGTCATAATCCTAGCAAGAATTTATAAGAACCTGAATCCCAAATAAGGCCAGATGCCAGCTTATTTTTGGAAGTGTTAATTGATTTATACACATAAATTTCACTTATTAAATTTAATTTTTTCATATGGAAAACATCTTATTTACATTTCACATCAAACACAAAGTAGCTTAATTTGGAGTTCCAACACAGAATTACTTTATCAGTGTTAAGTCAGGTGTAGCAATCATAAGTGGTGAGCCTTGCATTGTAGTTATAAACTTCCAGTCAACCATTAACTCTTAAATTTTTTACATTTCTATACAGCAGACATTTGAGAAAAAAAGTAACCATTTCAGGAGTGCAGGTTTGTTTAGGGTGAAAAAAGTTTCACCACTTCAAAATAGGTTTTTTGTTTCCCAAAAAGATATTTGAAAGCCACTTTCCATCTGGCATGCAACTCCGTCGTATATGCCATGTTTTGTTGATGAACTCATGAAATGACACATTTCCTGGAGTCCATGCCAATGCTAATTGAAGCTCTGATCTTCTCTGTAAAGTAAGAGAAAACACTTTTTGTGTGCTCTGCTTTGCACAAGGTCAGACTAACTAAAGTGTGGCCAGTCACAATTTAACCGTGTGTGCAGGACAGATGAGGGAAGCAAAGTTTCCATGTCTTCCTGTGGGGTTTCTCCTTGTGTTTTTCGTGCACACCCCGGGACGCCACAAATGTGGTGATCTCCTTTGCCCCAGGAGACCCCACAATGTACAAAAAAGTCCAGGTTTCCGGCCCGTGCTGTTGAAGGAGTAGTCTGGAGTCATTTTTTTTGTGTTCTCAAGGCAGTTTATTAATTCCTTATCAAAAGTAGATTTCTCTGCCCTGCCAGGGTTGACACAGAACGCATCCAGAGACACACTGTGCCCACCCCGGGTGAGCTGTAATCTTTTATACTAAAAACTACGTATCCAATGTTTACCATTAATTTCCAATCCATGACCCTTACATTACATTGTCCAGCTNAAACTCTGGTGACTTGCAATTCTTCTTATAAGTTAGTAATTTGTCTCATGGATTAAAATCAAAGCCACAGGCACTCCCAGTATCAATCCAGGTTCTCTGACACCTCTGGCAAGGCTGAAAAGCCTCCTGAACAGGGTTTGGATCATTCTGAGATGCCATAGGAACCCCCTGGGTTCCAACATCTTCCTTTAGAAGTCTGATAAAAATGCTTTTTCTCAAGCAGCCTCACCCCTTAGGAAGGGCAGTACCAAAAAAGAAGCAAATGTCCTCCATGCCTGCCCTGACCCCAGCTTCCCAGCAGCAGCAGGGACCTCAGCATGGCACTGCAGTCTCATGGAGGACACTGTAATGTGCTCTGTATCAACTTACCAGCTAAAGGCTGAAGTACTGCTTCCACCAGATCTTCATATAAATGTGTAACAGGATTCTGATAAGCAAACAATGTACTGTGTAACCAGATGAGCAACATTTTGTTTCCACGTTCCTTGTAACTTTTTTCCCCTATACAATACACAAAGTATTTGTTCAATATGTTGGAAACAGTGTATTTTGTGCTTTTGCACTTTAAAAGTCCCACGACTTTTTAAACTTTTTAAACTTAATTGGTTCTTGTAATTACCTTTCTCATCTAGCAGGGAAAAAAAGACTGATGCTTACAACAGTTTAAAAAATTTGTTTTATCTTAACACCACTGCTTAAAACATAAAAAAGCACCTATTAAGTACTAAAATTAATTTTTCCTTTCATTTTTCCGCAAGCTGTGGAAATAAACCCTGGAGTACTAGTAACAAGTACAATATGTGCTGTAGAAATATTGTTTTCAGCACTTGAGAGGGCTGAAACTAGAAACTCCTGTTTCATGGCAGCTGTGCAGACAGAGCATGAGCAAATTCTTTCTGTGTAATGAGGTTCCCCTGGTCCTCACTTGCAGCATGACCCCCAAGACCCTTCTATGATGCTCATGGCTTCTAGTTTTACACTCCAAAGAAGAAGGTTCCTTCAGGCCAAGAGGGAGAGCAGGAATGTCCTATACTGCTACAGCACTGCTCCCCAGGAACCACAGACAAGGCTTGTCACTGTGTGATATACAGTTTGAAAAAGCAACACTGCCTTGTGAGGTTTTTTAATCCTACATGTTGTGTCTGGGCATTCAAGTATTGTTACCAGTCCACTGTTCTTCAATAGCTTTAATTTGTTAATCTGTGAACTTCCAGAACACAGCCAGTTTTTTCCATTCACGGGGTTTTAGCTGGTTGTATGCTAGGTTCCAAAGGGAGGAATGGATTTGCTTGGTCTGTATACTGTGGTCTTGTTTGAAGGACACACTGAAGTCTGACCCATTACCACTATGAGCTAGATATGGCTGAAAAAGGAAGCAGATGGTAAATTTTGTAACAGAGCTGGGAACCTTTGCTCAGTGAGCAGTGTCCTGTACAGATGTAGCTGCTGACAGATGATTTGCTCAGTGCCTGTAGAGGAACTGTGTATAGCTCATAGAAACAGAACTGAAACAGAGTTCCAGTGTCTGTTGCTATGTATTACTAAGTTAATTGCAAAATAAACTGCTTTCTCTGGTACTTGATACACAAAGCAAAGTAACAGCAATTGTTGTGCCAGCACTGCTGTGCTGCTTGGCTCTGTCTATATGTCATGTTTAGAACACAGCTGGGTTTCAAGCACAGTTCTTATCCTTTTCTCTTGCTTCTCAAAGCACTGATCTCTCCCTGGGGAGAGGGTAGGCACCATGGGCACAGCACCTGCTCAACCTGTTCCTGCCTCTGCCCTGTCAGCTTCACTTGGCTGAAGGGGAGAATTCCAGATCTTCTGCTGGCACCATCAGCCATTAGGTTTATCACAGGGATCCCCATTCAGCGAAGTGTCTAACACACGCGTGTGTGTTGAACATGGATCTAGTTTCATTCTTGCATAAGTAAAATCAGATAGAAACCAAAACAACATGGATTTCACCCTCCAAATTAATAATTATGTTGCTACTGTATGCATGGCTCACCTGAAACAGGAATGATGGGGTCACTTCTTGTTTGGGCATCTTGGCAAAAACCATGTCAATCAGTGATTTCAGTCCTAGCTGAAGCTGTGTCCAGGAACATTCCTACGTAAGTAAGCTCCAGCCATGTCTGTATTTCATTACATTTATGTACTAGACCTGTTTTAGATCAATCTTCAAAGGGAAAAAAAATCCTTAACGAATTTGATAGAGGATGACAAAGAAGATACTAAGCAAAAAAGGAAATGGCAGTGGGCTACATTTTAAAAATGCTAAGCTTCATTGCAAATTAAATTCAGAAAAATACAGCAGGATAAGCCACAGTTCAGTAACTAAGTATGGTCATATAGGTTTGGTTCCATTCATCTGATGCAGACTTTATTTCATGCTTCCTAACACAAGCAAGATAAAGTTTAGGACATTCTGCAGGACAGCTTCAGGGTCTCTCTGATCAGATCCTTTTCTTGTGATGGTTAAAAAACAAAACAAAACAACATACCCCACAAAACCAAACAACCAACCAAACAAACAAACAAAAAACAAACCAAACCAAAACAAAAAAAACCCTCAAGCAAACAACAAAAACATGTTTGCAGCAGCACAGCCTCTTTTTGCTGCCAAGTGTTTTTTGAGGCAATGGCAAGGTGGGATAGTAACAGCTGCCCTCAAATCTAATTAAACCCAGCATGGACAATGATAGGGAAGGGTTGGGTAGAAATGATAAATAGAAAAAGGGGAAAACAGATGACACACCTAGTATCATGTGCCCTTCCTCTCAGCCACATGACAATTACTTTTGTAATTAATGCTTTGTCATAAATGATGTCAGCTGAATGTAGCAAAAAGACAATCCTTAAAATAATGGTTCAAAATGCTGCAGTTCTCTGAATGGTAACACCAACTGAACAGCATCATATTCCATAGCTGTAAGATTTAAGCTGTTCCGAAGGCTACACTCTCAGCTTCAGGCAATGAGATACAAACACGTTTGTATTTCCATCTCTGGTGCTTCTGCAGAAAAGTAACTGCTTAACACCTCTTCTTCTCTTCAGAAAATTCAGTGAACAATGCAAAGAGATCGAGAGCGTTATGAGCTTATCACTGTCAGACTTGTTATGTCTTGTCTTATGTTGCAACAGACTACTTCTAATTCCTCACCAAAAGAACCAATAACATACCAGCTTGTCCTAGGTTACAATGTAACATATTCCAGAAGGTCTGTATTCTATCTCCATCTTCATGAACTGTTAAAATTAGGAGGGGCAGTGTTTTCCTTACCTCCTCCCCCGGACCATCTCCTGTTAATGGGCCATTAACACCTTGCCTTACGAGTCATAGATAACTCCCTCCGGGAGCCCTTTGTGTTTAATGGGCCATTGTGAGGACCCAACCCATGACTCATAGAATGACATCAGCCCATTGTGAGATGCTCTGCCCAGGGGGAGGAGCCAAGCATTCCCACCAGGATATAGTGTGGGCATTTGGACAGAATANATTAGGTTGTAGTTTGTTGGTTTTTGTTTTACTTTATTTTGTTTATACATATTAAAGAACTGTTATTCTTATCCTCATATCTTTGCCTGAGAGCCCCTTTAAATAATTTGGAGGGAGGGGGTTTGCATTTTTTTTTTTTCTCCCTGTTCTAAAAGAAGCTCCTGCCCTGCTTGGCAGGCACCTGTCTTTCAAAACCTAGACACAGCTGAACTGGTACAAATTAAATGCACAATACAGAGTGCTCATGGAGGCATATTTTGCAATAATTAATCTAGATCTGTGATTTACCAGCCCTGTAACTTTATGTGTCATGGATTTGGCCTCTCAGGGCAGGAGTGGGGTAGTAAAACTGGCTGTTTCCTGTATCTCCTCTGGGACAGGGTCAGTATGCTTATACACATGGCTAACTCATCAGGAAGCAGGACTGAGAATGAAGTCACTGTCTTGGATTGAAGACAGGTATCTGGTGGGAAAGGCAGAACCCTCCCTTAGAAACCGCCTCCCTTTGAATTACTAAAATTAAGCGGCCTTCAGGAAAGATATGGGGAGGAATAACAGTCTTTTACCTAAACAGTATAACAAGATACAAATGAACAATAACTACGGTATTAACAACAACAACTACAAAGAAAAAGTCAGGGACCCCCCCGCGGCAAAGCCGGGAAGAAGGATGGGGAAGGCCTTGCTTCACAAACCCCGTAGGCAGTCTGTCATTGTAGATGGCTCCAATGGGCCCTCTGAGGAGAAGGGAAGAACTCTGAGATGGAACACAGGAGTTCTGGTGCAGGGATGGATGAGATGGGTCACTGTTCTTCCCGCAGTCTCAGCAGGGCATCCCAGCGGGGCGAGCAGAAGCAGCAGCAGGAAAAAGAAGCTCCTGGGTTATGGCAAACTCCTTTTCCAAGCCACCACAGCTCCAAGTGTGTCCTCCATTCCAGCCGCAGAGCGAGATGATTATTTCCCTGCTGTCCCCCGGCCTCCCTTTGCCTGCCCCCTTCCCCCTTCCCCCTGGGCCCAGCAAGTCTCTTTGTCCTGCAAATACGCTCAAGTATCCGCCATCAGGTTCCCCCACGACAAAAGGGATGAAATTCTATAGGTAAAGAGAATGAAAGGGACACCACCCCAACCCCCCACAGTCACAAACTGATATGGCAGTTACTTGTAACCCTTTAGAGAAGCCCATCACTATGCAGGGTACCTTTAAGTAACAACTAGGGAAAGAAGGTAAGAAATTCAGACAACCTAAGTCATGTCCTTCACACTTGTTGCGAAGTTCTTTTCCATCTCATTGATTTAATTTTATAATTAACACACGAAGAATAGAAGAGGGAGCTCCTGTTGAAGTAGCTGAGCTCTTGCTAGCAAAGGACTCACAGACATTTTCACTCTGCTATTTTTAATGACAGATTTTACTGTACAAAAGGATTCAGGAATTAGTGTGGATGCATGTTATTGCAGCCATGATGCTGATGGCACAGTATGGATTTGGCTCAGAATCTCTCTCCACCCCTTTATGTATAGACCACAAGGTAGGAAAATGGTAAGATCTGCTTACAGTTTTACAGCTAGTCAGGATGGACGAGAGACTTTTCCATTCCAAATCCTAACTTTAGTTCATTAAGGCCAGTCTTGCTGCCCGCCAAAAGGAACCACCTCAGCCAAAAGGCATTTCAAAATCAGAACTGGCTTTTCCCTTAGGTATCTAGTATTTAATGAAAGATGCCTCTTACCTGTTTCATGGCAAAATACCTTTCTGCTTTAATGATCATATCTACAATGAGGGCATGATGGCTCCTTGATGCTGTGGCTAGTGCAGTTTTTCCATGCTGAAAGCAGATAGTGAATCAGAAGATTATCTTGGGTAAGTGTGTCATAGAAGATACACAGGAGCCCTTCTGTTTACAGAGCCCCATCCCTTTTTTGTTTTGGTTTTTTTTTTTTCCTTCAGGAAAATATATTTTCTACAATTTTATGGCCTTTGAGTAGCTATAGTCCAAGTTCTATGCTCTGCATAAGCTGTATTCCCTCAGCCCAGAGGTGGTCAATTTTCTCCCACACTAAACTCCCCATTCTGCAGAGGTACAGCTGCTTTCAGAAACCTGCACTCAGACTGCTGCTGCTGGTACTTCATACCAGCCTGCCTGCAACTGATGCCTGGGGAGACTAACCTGGAAAAAGAGACTAGGTAAAACAAAAGGATAAAAGGTATTTATTGAAAGGATACAGCTGGGCAATGCAGGAACCCCACCAGGGCTACACCCGAGTCAAATACACAAATGGTCACAAAAAATGGATGCCTTGTCACAAGGTCTCATACTTTTATAGGTTTTGGTCCATTAGCATATTGGAGATAATTGTCCAGTTATAGCTTCAGATTATGAAGCTCCATCCTCCTTGTTCCCTCTCTTTCTTCACTGTTGTTTACACTCTTGGGCCTACAATTTGTCCTTGGTCCCAAGCTAGATAGGAATTGTTTTGTTTACCTACTCTGTGAAGAGAGCTTACCAACCCCTTAATATGAAGTCCAGAACTACACACTAAAACAGCACAGAATCTGAAAAATATTAAAGCTAAAACTTAAGGCATCACTCCAGTCACTATGTCCACATTCAAACTACCACAAATACACTCCATTCTCATACTACGGTTAAACTGGCATGAACAAGTGCTAGGCATTTCTAGAAAATTAGATCTAAAAGAAGCCAACCCCTTGATTAGAAGGTTCATTAATTAAATGATAAAGTATTTCCACTCTCCAGATAGCATAAAGTTCCCTAATATACACCTATTGAGTTCTAGCTCCTGGCTCTGCTCAAGATCATTCTAATTAAACCGTTTTTAGAAGAGCATCCCCTTGGAAGCCAAGAAACATACATTCCATTTAATCTTTTAGGCATAGGCATATTTTATATGTGAAGAGTCCAGAGACCACAGGAGCCCCTTGGGCTCACCTCTGGAGAGGTGCTCTGCATTTCAGAGAGGGACAGAAAAGCAGGGGATAAGGGGCGTATTTATGTACTCCTGTGATACTGCAGACACTGCTGGCATCCTGCATGCACATGTAACACAGCAATCTTGTACATGGGGAGCTCTCTGTGCACTATCACTCACAACCAAATACAGTTTTAGCTGCAGATGAGATGAAGGAAGAGCTCCCAACAGTGCATTTCCTGACTTCTGGCAGGAGTAGACGCGTGACATTCTCTGGAGACTGAGTACTGCTGCTGCCAGGGCATGGAGGAAAATACTGTGCGATTGAAGCAGGCTCCCCTTCCTCCTGTCTACTATTCAGCAAAGACAGTAACATTTTTGACATCTCAGCACCAATTCAATTCAAAGGGCACTGTACTTGCATATGTTCCCAGCAGTGGTACAGTCTCAGGAGTCATCCAGTGAATAGGCAAGGAAAAAGCAACTCCAGTAAATAAAACCAATGCAGAAAGATAACTTGTATCAGAACTTGTAGTGACTCAGAGCCAAATTCTCATAACAAGTCCTGAGCTCTATCAGTGTTGCTGCAATACCAGGGCACTACCTCCCTTGAAGACTTGCAGGTGCTTAAGGTCACAGGCAATAAGTAATTTTTTCTGTCTGCCATTGGAATACAAGTAGGCTGAAAAAAATTTCCCAGGGGCTATGGTGCTGTTTAAAGTGGACAAGATTTCATTTTGTGTTGATCTCTATGAGAACTGCAGCCCTTTGGCAAGTGTAGGCATGACTCTAAATAGAAAGGCTTAACTACAATGTGGCATCTTACCTCAGCATCCCAAACCATACTAACCATGTAATCCACACTCAGAGCCCCAGGCCTCATATCAGGCTAGGACAAAACAAGACAATTCTAATCCATAAAGCTTTACTTCTCAACAGTTTTGTGCAGGAAAGTTATCTTTAAAGTCAGAAAAGGCAAGATTTTGCTCATAATGAAATCCATCAACTCAGTCATACAGAATATCAGGAAAAGTGGTAACACTGTGAAAGGGGACACTCAATCTTCCAGTAATTTAGCAAAACTTGTAAATACTGGATTTGGTATTCTATCCTTTCAAAAGCACTTCCCTAGCTATTTTGCTTTGGTACTTCTTCCAGCCATTGCCATTTTTGTCTCTATCTTTTCAGGCAGAATCTCATCTCAGAGCTTAAGTACCTGAATGGATCTGGAATGTCACCATGATTCTCAGATGACCTAGAGTACTAAAGGGCAAACTCTCCATCGCTGCACCTGGTGAAGCTACATCTCTCCTGGCAATGAGCCCAGCTGCAGGTGCACAATACCAGCAGCCACAGGCCATTTTCCCTTTTGCAAGTCTAGACCTTTTTTTCCATGAAAGATCTCTGGAAGCAGTGTTTATCCTTCAAACCACCGAACCTGGGAGCTTTACAGCTCTTCACCAAAACCATTTCAGATCTCTGCAAGCTGCAGATATAGCAATACTAAAAGAAGACTTCCTTTGCAGTTAGCTTTACTTAGCAAACACAACTGGCAACATGTGCTTTATGCACCTCTGTAAGGAAGATTATAAAAAAAAAAAATCATATAATCCTTACATGTGTGAGGAATGCAAATTACCTTATCCATGGTCTTGAGATTGCAGCCTGACTTCAGCAGCAGTTCCACTAACTCCACATTGCCAAGATCAGCTGCCAGATGTAGAGGTGTTTCCTTCCTCTGGAATTAAAGACATGGAATAAATTCATTGAGTCAAACTTACTCCTAGAAGCAGCATGCTCACAGGCTGGATCTAAAATAGATTCACAACAAGAGGTGACCTTGGTGAGAAAATACTGAACAGAGGGAAATCATTTAACTTTTGAGTGATCTGCCGGTTTTGTTTCTGGCAGACAAGACAGCATATGGGATCTCTGCAGGAAAACCAGGCAGCAGTTCCAGCTGGCTCAGAAAAGAGTTGCTATTATGCCCTTCTAATGTACTGTAAACTAAGAAACTTCCTCTCTCTCTTCCCTCATAAAGCAAGGTGCTTTGGAGAGAGGGCTTCATGTCTGGCAACCCACACCCATACTATCCTCTCAAGTAACCTTTTCCCTGCTGAAATTCATATCAATACAACTGGATATCAATATTTTCATAAGTACATTATGCCACATCCACAACAGAGCTTTTTAGTCAGACCTGCAACAAAATGATGATACACTGCAGAAATCTACCTGCTCCATAATGGGTTCAGTGAATCTTAAACAACACACATACAAAAAAACCCAAACCAATACCCTTAAACAAGGACAAACAAATAACAATGCAGATAAAATGATGTGCTGGTTTGAGACTGATTGCCATTTTGGTGGGCAGGAAAATAACCACCACTGGAAGTGAGGTGTGCCTGTGGATTTCCCATGAG
>VXBU01016450.1:0-12721 GCA_013400315.1 Bombycilla garrulus | reverse complement strand
ACCCTAAAAGCTGATACAGCCCATGGGCAGTTGTGAGAGGACTGTCCCATGGGGAGCGATGTTGCACAATGGCAAGACGCAGGCGAGCCATTTGTGAACTGTGTGGCCACAAGAGGACTGGTATTCTTGTGGGGGATCTATGGCAAAACAGGAGGGACTTTGCTCTTCCTGTTGGATTGTGGAAATGATTGTTCAAGGGGTGGATTGACTGAAAAATCCTAGGTTTTGTCTTTTCATGTGGTTTGGTGGGAGAGTGAACTGTAGGTGGGGGAGGATGGATATTTTGAAAGTTTCATTCTGGTTTCTGGTTTTTTTCTTCTTTTTCGTGTTAGTTAATAAAGTTTCTTCTCTATGCTTTAAGTTGGTTGATTGTGCTCCTTTTTTGGTCCTACCTCACAGCAGAAATTGAGAAAAATATATTTTCATGGGTGCACTGGCCTTTGGCCGGTGTCAAACCATGACAAATGGCATTCAGATTCAAGTAAATCTTTGAGTCTAATGGAGGGTTGTAGTCTTTACATAGCTACATATACCCAAATATGTATTTATTTATTATTTTACAGAAATTAGAGTAAGAAAATCCAGACATCTGTGGATGAAATGCAGCAGCAAATGGAGTAATTGTAGATGCCCTGAATATATGGGAATGCTCCTTAGTATGTTTCTTGGGACACGTTATCCTTCAAAGTTTAATGTTTTGTGCCTGTGCTTCTTTGACATTGCAAGTTTACATTCTGTAGTTCTGGTTAGAGAACTGCTTTGACCCTCAGATTTTAATTAAAGATTTGCACACTAAGAAACACTAGGCTCAGGGTTCCACATTAAAAATCTCATCAGTTAATTTTACAGTTTACACTATGATCACAAAATCTCATGTATTTACCTTACTTTTTGATTCCCATAAATAAAAAGTATTTTTTTATTCACACACCTAACTTTTTTTCCTGCAGAAATTTAGGGATACATAAGTACCTACTGTAGGCAACTTCAGGCAAGCTAGAGACAAAGTACAAAATATTTCTAAAAGATGTGTTGAAGAACTTTACAGAATTCTCTGTTTTATGTGACCAGAAAGTCTTGTTGTTATACTTTACTCCAACAATAAATGACAGCCTCTGTCTTCCACAAAAATGTGTATAAATTAATCTCTAGCAATGAAATGAACAATGGGAAGAGGTGAACCACAGATTTCTCGAAGACTCATCCTTGTTGCTTTAGTGGGGAGCACCTCTACCTGTCATGAGGGAGACCTGGCTGCATTTCCCCAGCAGGGAGCCACAGTGCCCCAAATGGGACTTGGTAGGCCTGATGGGATGTCTTTCCACAGCTGAGATGTAGGGCTGATGGGGAGAGGGAAGAGAGATTCACCTTGAAGTGCCACAGGTGGCAGGCCAGTCTGTACACAGTTGGAGTCTGTCATGGTCAGGGGCCAGTGTATGTGAGCTCTGCACAATATTCTACCACATGGACCATGGACACTGGATGTCACTGAGACCTTTGGAGGCCTAGTTGCTGGCCAGGTCACTGTAGTCTGCCTCTACCACCACTCCTTCAGAAACTGCATACCTTCTGTGGTAGTTTACTTGCCTTGCTGGTTTGCAGTATCTTTGAGGACACACTTTGCATTAATGTTCAGTAAGAGCCATCTCCAGAGACTTATGAGTGGCCGCCTCTGTTATGATCCCTTTGTCAATCCCTTAGTCCCTAGAGTCCCTAGAGGAGCCCACCAGCTGGGCTTCCCTACCTTCCCAACACCAGAACAGTCAGGTAGCAGTGTGTTTACCTTGCTGACAGATTAATACTTGCTGCCTACCCAAGAGACCATTCAGAGATGGACACCAGATAGTTTCGCCTCTGTTGTCATTAATTTTCCCTTTCTAGTCCTGCTGTGGGCCAGGCTGCCTCTTCTGAATCTTCCCCCTTTTGCCCCTCATCAGGAGCGGCTGTTTCTCTTTCTAACCAAATCAATGTCTACTTCCATCCTCTCTCCTTGAGTTCAGGCACAATTATTATATTTTAGGGCTAGGTCTCTGGTTAAGCAAAGGTGTGACACCTCAAACTAAGTGAGTTTTCAGTGTCCATATGGTGTCTTCAGAGCTTCTCAGTGTCCCTTTCCATGCTCTTTGATCAGGAAACCCTTGTTCTCTTTTGAGGTAGCTCTGAAGGCAATGCCCAGACCCAACATAGCATTGGAAATTCCTGTGATTCATCAGGGCAGGCAAGGCTCCCCTCCTTCAGATGGTGTATGAGTTACTTGGGACAACATTCCTTTTAAGGCATGAAATCCCAAACCAGTGGAGGCAGTAAGATGTCTCAGGCATATGTCCAATTCCTTCCACAGATTATGCCACCTGAGAATTTACTGCCTCCAGGCAAATCCCTGTGTGGCATTCCCAATTAGTTGTTAATTGTTACTCACAGTGATCAAAACCATGCTCACAACACACACTGGAATGAACAGTGTGATTACCCGAGGATATTCAAGGAGCTGAGTAGTGTTACAAGAAGGTGGGAGAGACCTGTCCTGAGGGAGAAGAAGGGCAAACGCCTTCATTCCTCTCTCAGCAAAACATCTCTCCAAGGAGGTAAAGGAGCAGGTGTAATTGTTGATTTTCTCCATGAAATGGTCACGTGAGTAAACAGAGTGGCATTGTAAGGCCAGATGAGGCACAAGCCAGTGCTTTTAGGATCACTCTACCAGCAAAGCACAACAAAGTGATGCATAACATAACAAAAGCAGAAATGGACATTAACAGCTATAGGAGGTTTTGTACAGCAAAATAGAGATCAAGCATGACAGCACCAAAGCAAGTATGGCACATGTCAGTGGTGGATATGATCTACACTGACCTGATCTGAACTGCTGCGAACTGGCCAACAACTAACTAGGCCTCCAAAGATCACTGACATCAAGCAGGGCAAAAAAATCCTGGTTAAGGAAAGGAAGATGGTTGTAGCTGTCCGTGGATAGGCTCAAACCAGCATCCTTTCAGTTAACAGCTGAGCACACTGAGAAATTTGTAATGCTAGCAGTATTAATCTATTCTTAAAGTGAATGTGAGGTAAAGCCATCCCACTCAGAAAGATGGAGAACTGGAGAAACCAGTCACCAAATAGCTCTGAGGAAACACTAGAGCAGAGGCGCAACTGAGAAGTCCTTAGGTCCCAGTGTGATACACTGACTGCTGCAAAACCTGAGAGTTATGCTGTACAAATCCTAAAGCCCATAATGGCCATATGAAATGATGCTTCAGCAAGTCCTAGAGGGCACCTCTGCAGCCTCACCACCTTACAGCTGAGGGGGCATGCTGGCATTCCCCCATGCAACCTCAAGGAGTCACCCTTCATATAGTGACCTGTCAAGCACTTCATATTCACAGTATCTACAGCATTTATATTAACATTCTTTTTAAACAGTTTTTCCATGGTATCCAAATTGTTCATTTTAGAAGCATATTGAAATTCTCTCTCATCTGGCAGGACTGTGGGAAAACATGATAAAAGCCCCCCATATTATTAAATAAGTAGCCATAACCAACATTAGGAATGATGATACTGTTTATACTTTCTGTTATTTGCACTGATTTAATGTTATGAGAATCTCTTGCTTCTCATCATCAAAGCATTTCATGACTATGTTTTTCTCCTTTAGAGACATCTGGCTGATATTTCTAGTTTCAACTTTTAAGTGCAGCTAAAGGGAGGCTTTTCACAACATGGATTACCAGAGTTTGCACTCACAGGAACACCGTGTTTATGAAGCTCTTACTATCTAACTGCATCCCAAATTACTGCACAGGCATAGCAGTGAATGCTACAAACTACAGCATTTATTTCCTATCCTTTGAGAAATTGTTCTGTTTTAAAACACACCACCAAAACACAAAATATGTTAAGCAGTAACCAAACAGTGTGATGAGACTGGAAAAACAAACCAAAACAAACAAAACCCACTGTTAAACCGAGACCTTTCTTTAATGTCTCAATCTAAAAATTGGCATCTGTTTGGTCAGCTAAAGTAGTTTAAAGGCATATTCAGTAACTCTGAAAAATAAAATTCCAGTGTCTGATAACTAGTTTAGCTGGAGGTCAGAATATTTTTCATGTTTCTACTGTAACATCTAATTACTCACTTAGAAGAAAATCGTGTCACAGTTACCCCAGTTGCAAAAATGTTAGTAGATACTTTTAATCCATTAGCACGTCACACTTAAAATATAATTAGTTAGATGTCTTCTGTCTAGAATATTTTGGGCTGCAGGCAACTTGTCCAATGATATCACCAAGGAGGCACCACTCTGTTGGACCAGGAAGTACAGGAATTATTTATTCCTTAGAGCCCTCTCAGGCAAGCTCATCCCACTGCATTATGTCTAAATTCATTAATGCCTAATAAGGACACAGCTTGAGGCAGTATGACTGCAGAGCATACTAAGAAAAATCAGGATGGCATTCATTTAATTGCATTTTATATGTCACCTGTGGCTATAATCTCAGGGAGAATAATCACATTTTTACGGTAGAAAATTGATCAGAAATTGAAGTGGATACTTGCAAAGGTATTTCCAGTTTTCCTACGAAATTATCCAAGTGCTTGAAATAAAAATGTGTTATTTGTATTACAATACGCAGGTACAAGGAAGAGAAAAAAAAAAAAAAGAAAAAAAGCATTTGCAAATAAAAATGCACTCCTGGCATGTGTGCCAAGGAGCATGGCTGATAGCAAAATCATCATAACTAACAATGATCTTTGAAGAATAAATGCCTCAGTCCCAATTTTCACAGTCATTACCCTAGGAAATGTCCAACAGAGCTTTCTACTAACTTGATTCAAATTCAGGTAAACCAATGGTCAAAGGATACCTTGCTCAAGGCAAATTTATGGCAAATGTGGAAAAAAGTACAGCACTAATTAGTCGCAATTAATTACAATTAGGCCACATTCATTCCTGCTGACTGCTGTATCCTACGTGAGGATGCAAAGATAGATGCATCTCAGGAGACAATCAGGAACACCCCCAAGACTTTACTCAACACTGCTTTCAAGAACAAGATAAAATTATGTTTCTTTATTGTATATGCATCACCAAGGACAGTTTTGTAGTTCTAGCAAAAGATAAAGTGTCTTTTCTCTCCTGTTCAGAAGCCATGAATTGGCCATGTGCTGCTAAAAAGACCTTTTGCTNTTTTTTAATGTATGAAATTAGGAGTACAGAGCTGTCAAATTACAGCTTCCTGGAAGCCTCCTATCCAAGTAGGGGTCTCCAGGATTTAGCACTCCTCCTGTAACTAGCAATTACTCTATATTCAACTAACAGCAGCAATCAACTATCTATGTGTGACTGCCAGTTTTTTTAGGAGGTATTTTCTTTGGCACCATACAAAATGTCTGGCTTACATAATAACTATGTATTTATATTAAAACAATTAAATACTTACATTCAGTTTTTCTTTTGAGCTAATTGAAATTAGTAATTTGATTTCCTCTCCTGATACAATTGGTCTCCTTCATAGAGAGCCCTGCCAGCAGTATGTTGAACATCCCAAGAATTTTCATCTCTTGGAAGAGCAAGGAAGTATTTAAAAGTGCAGAAAAGTCAATTGCTTTGTTGACCTCAAAACAAAAAGTGAGGTACCTTCAATCTCTTTTTTTCGCTCATATATGTCTTACTTTTAGAGGTTTCATTCTTTCCTTCAGGAATACCACAAACAAGGGTGACTTCCAATGAATTAAAAAAATGCAGCTGAGGTTTCAGTACTTATAGGACAGTAAAAATCCCTGCATATGTGTACCCCTACCTCCCTGGTCTGTTTTTAACTTCCCGTTGTGGTGTCCACAAGATGAAATCCACAACTATTTTAAAAAACACATGGGAAAACAACCCCAGAATTTGAATTTGCTGAAGAGGTCCAAGGAGGTAAAATAAAAATTAAAAAACCAACAATATTTGTATTCAAATGGCAATAAAAATATTTTACCCTATTGTTTTTTAACAATGAAATCATATATGTAAGGATCTGACAACATTATCAAAGTTTTCTCTTCTCTCTTTTATTGGAAGTAAATATTAGGAAAGAGCAATGAAGGGAACTTGTTAAGTCACTAGGATTCTTTTCTAAATAGTAATTTTCCTTTTCAAAGAAGTCATGGGAAAAACTACTTATTGAGTCGAATGGTGATAGTTTCATTAGTTATTTTCTTTTTCTGCTTTCTTTGCCAACCTGGGAGCATATCCTTGCTCCTGGCTGTCATGCCGTGATCGCAGGACTGGGAACAAGTAGGATTTGGCAACTACCACTTAGTTTCCACAAATTGTCTATTTTTACTAACTGCAGATAACACCAGAGAAGTCTGCTCTTTCACAAACCGGTCTGCAGGTTGAAGGCTGGACACTCCATCACTGGGTTGTGTCTCTGAGTGCAAGATCCTCTGATTTCTATGTGCCTCCTAAAATGGGGGCTCAGATCGGTTGTGAAACTGGTGGCAGATACTCAGATCCAGGAACGTGAGTGATACCAGCGAACCCTCTCAGAGCAGCTCGAAGGGGAAGGAAGTTAAAGGAGCAGGCAATTTAGAGGACTTGTCCCTGAGAACACCACATGCCAAAGCCCAGCTCGCAATCCCACATCCACATATTTGCTGATGTCTTTTACTGTATGTACAACAGCTCATGTTTAACCTTGCCCTTTCAAACCCCCACCGCTCATTTTGTTCTCTTCTCAAGGCAGAAAGCAGTTTTGGTTGAGTCCCAGCAGCCCCAACGGGTCCTGGCACGCTGCCTCCAGGGAAGGCGCCCGCTGCTCTGCCGGCCGCAATGCAGGAACCCGGGATGGCGCTGCCCGCTTGGGCTGCGCTGCCCCCCGGGTCAGGCCTCGCCTCCAACCCCCGCGGGCTCACGGCCTTCGCGGCTCACTGCCACGGCTCCCTGCGCGGCATCGTCCCGGGCGCGGAGCCGGCGGCTCAGGCCCTTCACTGCTGCCTGCGCTGGGCTCCTCTTCCTCCTGAGCCAAGGGAAAGGGCTCCAGGCCCGTGTACAGAGGGAGATGTCCTGTGCTGGCCCCGACAAACCGGTTCCCAGGACGCCAGCACACGCAGCCGGGCCGAGCACGCCCCTCCGGGCACACCTGCACAGCACTCCAGTGGTGCCCGGACACCACCGCGCGAAGGGCTGTGGAGCAGCTTTAGGAGTCTATTGTAAGAGAAACCAAGCACTAAATACGCTGCATTTCTTGACAGCAGCTAGGTACTGAACGGGATCATCCTTGCCTCATCCAATCCCTCGCCAGGTCTTCCTTAGTGCCAGGAGCAATCAGCACCCTCAAGCGCACATATGAGATAAAAGGCAGTCCCGTGGCATAGGACAACTTTTGAAAAGCCGTGACATACGCACACGCGTACAGACACACAAAGGTATCACAGCTTGCATGGGATGCCTGGAGCCAGGTGGAGGTATTACTAACCACTCGGTATTCATGGAGGTGTCTGTGCAGACTGAAGGCGATTTTGGGGAGTTACTCTCATCATTGTCAACCACTGTTCACTGGACGGGAGAGAGTGACCACTCCTGCACGCTTCACACAGCATTAGGATGTGTGAGACTGAGGTGCTTCCTACACAAATTTTGCATAACTGTACACATGTGTTAGCAGTATTGAGCCAATCACAATACCCTTAAATTTCAGGTAGAAAATGTTTGTATTTGTTTTTGCCGAAGTCCCATCAAAATCAAAACACATATATCCAGAGGTTCAGGTTTTGTGAACTGACATATCGAGATCCATCTAACTTACCTGTTTCTCAACTTATCTTGAAGTCTACTATGACTTTGGTCTACTTAAGCCAGAATTGGTATTTCCTTTTACATAGACAATGATTTTTCCACAACAGAGCATTTTTTTTTAAAGTGACTGCCTTGTACTTTACTTTAAAAACAGCCTTTGATATTGCTATTTCAAAATAAATATAGGAAAAGTAGTTCCAAGAAAGCAGAACCACCAATATTCAGCCTCACATAATTGTAGACACATTTGAGTTCCCTCCCTGTAATTTCTTCTTAAATTAAATTACACAATCATATCAATTTCCAAGATGACTAACAAAATACCTGTCCATAATAAAATTAATCTAAAAGACTCAAGTTTATAAATTTAATAAATTTGTATACAAAACCTATTTGCTCAGATTCTACTTACCATAGTTAAAGAGATTTCACAATTCTTATCTCCTTTAAACATTTTTGTATAGACAGGCTGTGATGTATAAAAATCTCTACAATTGATACACTTCAGCCTGATAAGACAAATTCACCAATTGCACTGCTGTAGGTGAATGTAACTCAGTTGAAAGAAAAAACAGCCCTGTGAAACTGAGCTCAGTAAGAAGAATAAGCAACTGATTCAGCCATAACTGAATCATGGAGATTTCACTTGTACTTGCTTCCCACGAGACAGATGTTCCAACAATTCCTTAAAAGGAAGAAAGGTTACCATAAGTAATAACCAGAAGTAATACAGACAGTTTTCAATGCTACGGCTCCTTTTCAAAATGAGAGACAACAGACATCTACGGAGTTATAACGTTTGCCTACAAAGCTGTCACCAAAGGCAGGATACATTTGCAGTCTCATATAGAGCATCAGTTACAGTAAAATTGTAACCTTCAGTCATGAAACTCCAGCTGCTAATTTCCAGTTCTAATTATTAATACACAATATTAGTAATTTTCTAACCACTTCCTCTAACCACAGTCTTGGCCCTTTCAAATGGCCCCCCAGAGACAGCAGAGAGACTGACATAGAAACTTATAGAAGTGAAGAATCCAAAACAAAGTACAGAGCAAGAAAGTACTGTAACATATTCCTTACTCGCCTTCACAGAGCTCTCACTCTGACAGGAAATCTGAGCACTTCTTCAATACTTAAGATAACAGTAGTAACACTTACAGAAATGAATAGAGCCAATATAAAAATAAAATGTAAGGTAAGACCCAAGCAGGCTGAATGTGTAGATTGTCTAAATTCCTTTCTTCAGAACTGGCAGAGGAAATACTGTTAAGATCACAGAATTGCTATCATTTTTCTCTGTTACTCATAACTAAAAGAGGAATTCAAGATAAAGTACTTATATGTATACCTTAAATAAGGAAACTACACAAGAAGTTGCATCTGCTGCTAACCTAGATCATTCCATGCCTCAGAACTACAGATATAATAAGTGTGGAATAGCTCACATACAGGAAATCATTTAGAATTCAGTTAAAGACAGCTACAAAGAAACTGTCAGATATTAATAGAAACAGATTTTAATTTAACATCAGTTGAATAACACACAAAGTCACTGAGGAAAATTCAAAACAAAAACTTTGGTTATACAGTCTTCTCCAGAAGAAAAAAGAAAAATTGTATCACAGAAGTTGCTGACAATGCTTTATCATGAACTGAAGGCTTTCTTCAGACAAAAACAGTAATAAATATGGTATAAAAAACTGTAAGAAGCAGGGGAAAAAAAGGACTTGTAAACCAGTAAACACACACAATTTTGTATTGGGTTAGCATGGATACAGGGATAGCTTCTATGAGAAGCTGCCAGAAGCTACCCACATGTCCAGCAAGGCCAATTCTAGCCAGTTCTAGATGGATCCGCTGCTGGCTAAGACTGAGTCAGGCAGAAATGGTGGTAACATCTCCATGGTAAGAGATTTGAGAAGAAAAAAGGTTATTGCACAGTTGTAACTGTGACCACAGAAGAACATGGAAGCAGGGACAGGGGGTGCTCCAGGCACGGGAGCTGGGGTTCTACATCACAGCCCACGGTGCAGCCCATGCTGAGACAGCTGGGCTCCTGCAGCCCATGGAGGTCAGTGGGTGTGCAGGGATCCACCTGCAGCCCCTGGAGGAGACCCAAGCTGGAGCACGTGGATGTCTGAGAGGGGCTGTGACCTCTTGGGAAGCCCACATGGGAGCAGGGACCTGCAGACCCGTGCAGAGAGGAGCCCACGCTGGAGCAGGTTTCCTGGTAGACTTGTGACACCGTGGCGGACCCACACTGGAGCAGCCTGTCCTGGGAGGACTGCACCCCATGCAAGAATGAGCCACGCTGCAGCAGCTCACAGAGAGCGGCTGCCCATGGGATGGACTNTCTCTCCCCTGTCCAACTGCAGATGTGGGTGAGAGAGCAGCTTTGGTGGCTGCCAGGCATCCAGCCAACATGAACTAACTATGGAATTATAACAAATAACTTACAATCACACTATGAGTTTTATTTTCACATTAATACTGACACATCCAGAACCTTTTCATGACATTAAAATAAGTCTACAACACTTTCTTTTTAAAAACATGCGAAAACAACTTTTGAGGCTAAGCCAAACAAATTTATTTTTTTCAAGCACTTAAGAGTAGCTTACTTTTTGCTACGTAATGCTTATATAAAAATAGACATTTTAAAGATGTACACACAGTGACAAGGTAATACTTAGATCTACACTTTATTGAATCAGACATACAACCTAAAAAAAGGATAGATGTTCACTTTCTAAACAGCAGTGGCAGCTTTATGTTCCCTCAGTTGCTTTTATGTCTTTCCTTCCAAAAGTTTCCATGTCTGTCAACAGAACAGCACATGCTGGGTGCTCACTGACCCAGTTTAGAAAAAGCTGACTGAATAAATTTACAGTCTGAACTAGTCCAGCTGATTTGATCCAAAGCAGAGTTATGTCAGAGCACTGACATAATTCAAATGACAGAGCTGCGGATACAGTGGCATCCGACAAACAGATATGCAGGTAGAGACGGTGTAATCATTCCAGCAATTCTGGAAGCAGGAAGGCATATTCTGAATTGAGCATCTTAAGCATCTAAGACATATGATGTATTTGTTTAAAAACTTGTTAAAAAGGCAAGCAAATCCCAATACAGTTGAACAACAAAATAGACACTTCTACGGCAGCCACTTTTTTTTTTTTAAGACTTCATAGTTAAAAAGCAATTTATATTTCATACAGGGCTTTGTACTGTTTGTATAACTTCTAAGAAATATGCTGTTATAATATATTATTTGTCTGATAAATATTTAATTATAATAAAATGTCTTTAAACAATACGGTGTGAACAGAAAAGAATTAAACAGAGCATTTTAAATATTTGCACTTAACTTCCTCTTTCTCCACATGCACTCACAGGATATACTTTATTCAGAAATAAAAATTCATTTTAAAGAGAAAGATAGCTAAACAATAAGAAGGGTCATTATCTTGTATTTGCACATGATTCATTATTATTGCACCATGAAACCTTTTATTTAGAGTAAATTTAGAACTACTCACTGGTAACAACTTCAAACTGTTAAGAAATTTTCTGTCTCTTTGGAAAGGCCAAAGATCAAACAGCATTTGTCTGGAGGAATCCTTCTCTCAATCAACAGATTTTTTAACATTTTTTAAATAAGTGAAGTCATTGCGTATTTCATTACAAGTCCTTCAGATCTGGTCAATCAGCTCTTACTGAAGTAATTTTCAGTAACAACAATGAAAGTTTGGTAGTGCTCTCAGTTCTTGTTCTTAGCCTGTGTAACTGCAAGACTAATACATTTTTGTGTCCACTAAGAAGACAGACATTTGTTAGCTGAAATTGAGCAACTCAACTTTTCTTTGTTATCACACAGTTAATCTCATAATTTTATTTTTACAATAAAATCAACAGAGAGGACAGAAGTTCAGGTGAGGGAAGAGGGCTTTCAGCATGTAAAGTGTGGCACTCTAGCTAATGATTCGTGTGTTCTAGGGAGCTAAATCAAAGTGCTAGCAAAAATGGAAAGGGAAAGGGAAAGGGAAAGTCCTTAATTTTACTCCTTCTATCTCAGACATCACGTTCTTGCTATACAGATATGTAATGGTTCCAAACTGACAGCCTGAATCCAGCCTACCGCCAATGCTTAATTAACTTGCAGTCATAATACTCTATGGAATGCTTCATATAGAACATGTTGCTACACAGTCATTTAAAAAACATTTCAATTGTATGTTTTGAATTGCTTGACTTGGTCTTTTTTGATACTGACTGTGAAGCTGTTAGTCCAGACCTAAGGTTAAACAAAGTGGAAAAAAAAAACCAGTAAGAGGTTAAAATATACAAAGCATACCAACACAGATTTTACAACACTGAGTATTTTTCTAGACTTCATTATTTTAAAACTAGTTATCTACTCAAACTTCCAGAAAACACTTACCTTTTTGTTCCTTGTGATGGATTTGTGTATTGCTGTCCTTTGCTTAAACCTCCTTAAAATAATTGAAAACAACAAAAAATAATTACTTCAATAAAGAAAGAATGCTTCAGAAATTATATACATGCAAGAACTTTTAAAAAAATTTAATCTGTCTCAAGAAGCAGATAACATTTCAATATCTTGCAGCTTGAATNAACACACTATCATTTTAATTTCCTTTTGTAAGGTCCCCAAAATAGACTAGGGACTAATCTATTAGTCTATTTAGGCAGATACTTTACTACCTGCACGTGCACTCTAATCTGGCCGAAGATGAACTCTGTTAAAAAGACAAACTACTTGAGAAAACATGAATGATAGTGCTGTGGCATGTTACAGGTCATATATTTTATTTATATGTGATATATCTTATTAGCTATAAAACAAATTTGGAAGTTTCTTTCTTTAAACTCTAGTTCTCATCTCCCTATTTTTGCCTGCACATGATGGAGCATTT
>VXBU01016449.1:1237433-1265573 GCA_013400315.1 Bombycilla garrulus | reverse complement strand
TTCAAAACCAAGACACTAACAAACACTGCCACTTACAATATTAACATGATTGCTTCCGAGTCACCTACTGCAGCATCACAGAAAGAGAAAAACACTGCTTGGAGACAGAGACACCACCAATTGACCCCACAACTACCATGCCATCCCCGTCACCAGGTCCCAGACAAGACACATCAAACCTACCTCAGAAAAACAAAGAAAAACCTCTACCACCTCTGATCATACTTACATTTTGTTAGAAAAAAAATAAAAATTAGGGGGATGGAGAATGTGAGCAATTTTGTTAGTCAAGTCCTTTACCCCAATTTAATCATATTATGATAAAATCAAACCTTTAAAATAGATAAACTTAATGTTTTTAATAAACAAAGAAAGGGGAGTTACGGAATGAGGTAAGTTTATGGCCCTGCCTTGGAGAAAGGGCTCTTGCCCTTCACCCCGGTAGANCTTGCCTCTGCATCAGCTCCCTGCAGCTCCTACAAAAGGGCTGAATCACTCGCAGCTGCCTGGACATGCCTGTGCCACCAGGACATCCTTTTAAGGACACTTCTCTAGAAGGTCGCAGCACCCGAACCACCGACAGCCCTGCTGTGACAAGGAAGCACCTATTTTAGATACAAATTGACCCCTAAAGAAAGAGGAATCAGTCCCACAGTGAAAACAATTTTTAGACCAGAAAGAAGTTTCAGGTGCTGATGTTGAAGTGGTTGGGTACTCCCTCCTCCATGGCTCAAGGCATGCCAGAACACACTATGGTGAGGAGTTAATTTGTGCTTCACAGCAGGTTATCAAGAACAACACCAGATACCAGGAGGCAAGACCATGATCAGCCAAGCAGCCATTCTTTAAGCTTCCAACAGAACAATAGGATCAACGCAGAATGATTTGAGCTGGAAGGGACCTTGAAGATCATCTTGTTCCAAACCCCCCCATCATGGACAGGGACACCTTCCACTAGACCAAGAAGAAGAACTCAAATATAACCTACAGCCACTTTTTACTTTCTTCGGCACAACTTAGCTCTGTAGCCAGGCTAAAAACTGGAAAACACCAAACTAGGAAGGTGGAGCACAGTAAAACAAAGTCCTGAATTTTCATCACCTATTTGCAGTAGAAATTTGAGTTACTTTCTTTTGGTCTGCTTTGTTTCCAAATGTGAGGTGAAGGAGAACATAGAAATGACACCATGAGTGGCTTCAAGCATCAGCACCTTACTGCTCTTCAGTACCACCTTTATACCACTCACCTTGCATGCACTGCACCTGTGTGCCCCTCTCCCCTTCTGTGAGTGGCCAGCACACCTCAGCACTCCATGTTCCACAGCCTTCAACATTGCTCACCTGTTCTACACAGCTGTAGCCTGTTGGGGATGAGGCTCAGGCACAGCCCCATTCCAATCACCGCAAACTGTGTGCCTACAATTCCCCCTTTCCTTTTAAATAAATGCTGTCTACCATCCATCTACAGGGCCCCTGCAGAAGAAATGGCAAACATGGTACAACTTTCTTTGTAGTTTCCACTAATTCTGGAATGTATCCATGTACTGATCTTGATTCCTTCCCCAAACCAACATACATATCAAAGTTTTTATGCTTATGGGATATTAACAAGCACCATCAAAGTCTTTATACTTATGGAATTAACTTTCATACCTATGCCTACAGACTATTAACAAGGATTAATAGCTGCAATTCACAAACAACATATATATTCCACCAGCAAATAAATACATTGTATTGAAAAAGAGAACTGCTCCATCCCTAGCTCTCATTGCTACTTTAGTAAATTTTCTTGTTCCTTTTGCAGTTTTTGTTGCTTTAGTCTTCTGTCATGTCAGTTCCTCTGTCTCTGCTTGCTGCTTCTTTCCCTCCTGTCTTGCTCTCTTCAACACTTCCCTTCGTACAGTTCTGTGCTTGTCTTCATAATATCCATCCACAGCTGTGAGAGCAAGACTGTTTCCACTCTTTGGTAATTGGCACAGCTGCAATTTATCAGGAGCAAGATTGCCTTCAACACTCTTTCTCCATAACCCTATAACTGCCCATTTCTTTTTCAATTATAAAATTGCAGCATCTCTACAAATATATGTTTAGATAGATGGACATTATGACATATTTACATATTCCACTTATGACTAATAGGTTGAAAGACATGTTTAAACACAGAGGTTTTACTGTCAAATAAAAACACTGTACCAATTATTCAGCTCTCAGTATGTCTGTTTCCATGCTATCAGTCCCCAAACTAAACAGCTGATCTTTTCTGATTCAGCTTTAAGCACTTGATTGTGTTCGATCAGAGTCTGATCTTGTTCTTCTAATGTCATATCTTAGTTTTCTGTCTATCTTGGTATATTTCTCATGCAGAGCTACTGTATTACTTGCTAGATTTCAGATAGATTCTTTTTTTGTTTAGTTCCTCCTCTAATGCTTTCATTCTATCATCTTTAGCCCTAAAACCTGCAAAAATCAATTTCCCTTTCTTCTCCCTCATAGCTGGTTTCTCCCACACTCTCATCAAAATACCCATAGCTGCACCTATAGAACATTGACAGTGTCAACAGCTGTACAACTTTATAAAACAACACATAACAATGAGCTAAAGGCCATATATTATGATATTAACAAAATAAACAGCTATACAATTCTATCAATAGCTATGCAACTTTTAACAGCATCAATAATCATACAAGGATAAGGTAGATTCTATATGTTCCCATCGTCCACATGTTTCTGCTTTATCCCTTGCATTGCTAATGCTACATGCCCTAATGGTCTGATCCAATTAATTGTACTTAGTATTTTTTAGCAAACCATTCAATATTTGTATAGAATGCAGAATAGTCACCATCTGAGGTTCAACAGCTTGGTCTAAGAGTTCTAGTCCCAAATACTTCCAGGGAGCATGTTGCTGTACCACAGAGTCAAACAGTCATCTCCTCTCAAATCTCAAAGTACTGAAATTACATAAGGACAGATGGTAGCTACCCACCCATCAGGATTAACAAGACTCACAGGTACAAGACCTTTGCAACTGTTAGCTGGTCTCCCAACTCCTGCCACTGCTGCATTACTGTGGGCCAAGTAAAAGGCTACCATGTCTTTGAAATAACAGTGACAGCAGCTCCAGAGTCACTTCTACCAGCAGCAGTCCCTTGCAGGAGGCGGGGTGGGGAGAACCTCAGAGTTTTAAACAGCCTTTCCCACCAGATCTAGAGTCAGTCACCATTTTGGTTCAATGACCTTGGGAGTGCAAGTATATCTGAACCCTCCAGCCTCTTTCAACAGATTCTGCACTAGGCACTTGCATCGCAAAAGGTATCTGCAAGAGGGACTTCATATTGAGACATCACAGCTTTCTTTGTGTCCTTCATACTTTTCCCTGTTTTCCTTTTGCCCCCAATAACCTATTTCTGTCCATTTTAAGACTCCAACTAAATCTAACTGCACCTCTTGCCAACACCAGACCTTGACAAATGCATTATAGTGACTCTGAAGTCCCTGATTCCTCTCATCTTTAACTGAGATCTAGGGTTTATTCAGATGCTTTGCACCAGTGCATGAGTGCAAACCACCTTTTGCAAACACACCTTTTAGAAAAAATCACGCAATGGAAAAGAAAATAGGTAATTTCACAGATGAATAATATAAGGAAGGAAATAGCTCACAAGTTATTCCCATCTATATTGATATAAAAATTTATAGAGCAATTGAACAAGGAAAGTGTTCACACTGCAGCACTAATCTGCCCAAGACAGTCCACATCAGTAACTCCAGGTAATACAAACGGCCCTTGCAAAGGAGCACTTGAACATCCCCCCAGTAATGCACTTAACCTGGAGCCCAAAGGTCCAAAAGCATCTAACGGTATTTCATAGACCTTGGTGCTGCCTATGGTGACTGAGACAGGTGTGATGGCATCCACTCAGGCACTTCCTTTGGTTCTGGCACTGAGTGTGCTGTGTAAGCCTGGAAGAGGTAGCCAGATGTATTCCCAGCCCTCTGGGTGGCAGTGCTCGTCCCTTGCTATCAAAGTTAGAGTGTCACAGTTTCACACGGTGTCCCGGTCTGCCGCAGCGAGAACACAGCCCAACAGGGCATTGCCTGCCGTTCCCCACCACTGAAAAGCCACCAGGCTGATCAGGGCAATTTCTCTTGGAATGCCCTCTTTGACCGCACCAAGTTTTGGAGGTTCGTACAGCTGCACTAACCTGTTTTATAAGTTGCTCCATCTGATACTGTGTTGTCCCGACTTTGCTGTAAGCCTCAACCATATCTGCTAGCGTAGGATTCTGCAGCGGCAATAAGGCTTGCTTACATTCTGCATTGTCCCTAGCCAGCTGCAAAAGCAACATCTCTTGGGCTGCTACATTATCAATCTGCTTTTCAATCGCTCCTCCAAGGCAATCTATAAACTTGATCTACAGCTCACTAGGCTTCTGCTTAATAGCTGTCCATGACCGACGAGGCGCCCCCACATCCGGCACACGCTGCATCGCAAGAAACGCGAGCTCTTTTCCTTGCTGTAGCGCTAAGGGATGCAGTTTGAGCTTGGAGCTGCGGAGCATTAGTCGGAGGGTCCCCCATGAGCTGGGGTGGACCTGCTTCAAAGCGAGGGCCATCCTGAGAACGCTCTAAATTCCTCAATGCAACCTCATCCACCAGCCGTCTCCACTGTGACTCAAAAACCAACATCTGAGTCGGGGAGAAGCAAATCCCTGCTATCCGCTGACAACTAATTCATTAGTGAAGATACCTCGCAGTATAGACTGAGTGAAGTGAGAAGTAAACCCATGCTGCACCACCGTGTTTAAGTCTTTGATTACGCTCCAACGAAGCGGTTCCTACTCATCCGGGCTGTTGCCATTATTTCGGGTCACGGGACATGATAGAATCCGATTCGCCAAGTTTAGGTCCCTTGCCTCCTGTGCTTGTTCATACAAGTGTTTGCAAAGTTTTTTTCGATCTGCTCCTCTTCTGGAAGCGCCGCTGGTTCTGGTGCAAGTATTTCTTGCGGTGGAGGGGCAGTTGGTGGACATCTTGCTTCCTTTAACTCTGCTGGCCCTGAGGAATCGATCTAAACACGCTCTGTTTGTGACCGGGATGGGTCATCGGTGTTGGGGGGGTGTGCCTGCCCCTCTGCAGCCTCCGCCAGAGTCCCGCTGGCTGCAGAGCGCAGGCAGGAGCCGCTCGATGTTGCTGGTGCAGCGTCGCCAATTCTCCCCGTGGCTCAGGGGCCCAAGCTCCGTCTGTGGCAGCAGCGCTCGGAAGCAGCTCCTAGTCAGTTCCACGTCACCTGTGTGGCGGCAGAGGCGGCTGCTTGCCCAGGGAAGACTGAGCAGCCGGCAGCCCTTTCTCAGCACCTCGGGCAGGCTCCCGGCCGCCACCCCAAACCTCTGCGGGCCGCGGAGTCACAGCGGCTCCGCCATGGCTGAACGCGGCCAGCGCTTCCCCCTGGGATACGGGGACGTCGCAATCATCGTCCGGGGGACAGGGCAGCTCTCGGGTGCTATCGGCGGAATAGGACCCTTCTCAGAAGGTACAGTCACAAAGAGAGGAGAAGGCAAGGAGGACACGCCTGCAGCGGCGGTATCAGCTGCTGGAGCGGCGGCCGCGACTGGAACTGGGGGAGCGATAACAGCGACTGCCGCTTCTCCCTCGGACTGTATTTGTAACAAAGTGTCCCAAACTACACACCACGTCCTAAGCGACCCTGCGGCTGTCTCGTCCTTCAATGTAGCTGCGTCCCACAGCGCGTCCCCTGCTTCTTCCCATGTCCAATAAAGAAGGCAGTCCGTGCGTTTATTTCTACAGCGTTTCGTCCATGCCAAACGAACGAAATGCACAGCGCCCGTTCCTCACAAGTTTTACCCTTCCTCTGTAGAATTCGCAGCAAGAGGTCCAAGACGGACTCTTCTTCTGCCGATATCTGAGCCCCCATTCCTAGGTTCCCAGAAAGTCGCCTGAGGGTGGTGTGTTTATCTAGAAGCCGTCTGGTTCAGGCTCTCGGTCTGCCTGGCCCCACCGTCTCACTGCTCTTTGTTCCGCGGTCGTCTACCCGAATCACCGCGAGTGCACCAGGTGAAGGAATCTGTATGACTGGCAGCATGGGAGGCTGCAAGCAACACCTTACTGCTCTTCAGTACCACCTTTATACCACTCACCTTGCATGCACTGCACCTGTGTGCCCCTCTCCCCTTCTGTGACTGGCCTGCACACCTCGGCACTCTATGTTCCACAGCCTTCAACACTGCTCACCTCTCTCACACAGCTGCAGCCTATTGGGGATGGGGCTCTGCCACAGACCCATTCCCAATCACCACAAACTGTGTGCCTACAGTTCGGTTTTTTTTAAACAAAAAAAATACAGAGAGCTCATTTATATGGAAGACGAGAGGAAAGACTCCCTTCATGTTAACAGTCCATGTAAGATTTCCTTCTGATGAGCAAGATAGTTCCTGTAAAAACCACAGGTCCTTTAGGAATGTTCATGCCTATACTTAGTTGCCCCCTGTGGTGAAATGTGACCAGCCATTTCATTAAAAAACGTTTTGAATACTATATTGTAGATAATTGAATACTGTGTGTTGTGAATAAGATTTGGGCACTTAGAGTAGGGAAGATATCAGGTGCATTTGAATTACATATTTTTGCCTGAGGCTCAATAACAGATCTGCAAATTGAAGGGGAAAACTCCGAATGGGATAGAGCTGTGACCACATAATTGCAACCACTTTCTCCACAAAGTTCTGCTTTGGCTGTGGTTTGCACAAAGATTGATAAAAATGCATCTGTTAAAAACATGACACTACAGCACACAAACACTACCTCTGTGATTCACTAAAATATGCTTAGCAGTATTACTAATAAACCACACACACACAAATTTTGACGAAGTAGCTTATAGAAGAAAGTTAGCCTTCAGTTTTCTACCACTCATCCATCTCAAGCTTACAATAGTTGAAACCTTCTATTTGTAACATGAAAGATATAAAAGCATCACAAGCTGTTTATAAAAGGGAATTCTTGCTTGCAGAAATCCTCTAATAAAAGCACACTAGTGATTATGCAAGCCAAGTTTTATTTTAGACCCTATGCACTGTAAAACAAAACACACCATGTCATGAACAATAACCCCCCAAAAGCACAGCCATGTGCTTTGACTGTGGCACAATGACATTAATTTCTGGTTTGTTTTAGAGTTAAATTCCAAACCTCCACTCCACTCAGTCTCCCCTGTGGTGGTTTTTTTTTTTATTTTTAATTCGTTATTCTTCTTTGCTTGTTTTGTGGGTTTTTTCCCACCTGCTTGCCTTTGCAGGTTTCTTAGTACAGAAAATAGTTTATGTGGTCATGCATAGCATTATTTCAGATCCTGAGGTGGGGGGTCTAAGAACAGAAGTATTACAGAAATTAAGGTGCTCCTCAGGGACTCACAATCTACTCTTTCCTATTTTCAATCCAAGTTCCTTTCCCTTCCTGTATTCCAAGCAGCTGTACAGACCTGCATATTTGTGTTTATACATTAGAACAGCATTAGAACAGTTCATATGAACATTTATTCATGTAAATCAAAGAAGAAAAACGCATAATAAGATGTTAAATCAACATTCAGTTCCCTTGCCAAGGATGCTGCATGACAAAATCAATCAAGCAACTGTACAATCAATCTCTAACAGCAATAATGGGGCTCAAGAGATTCTGGAGAGCTCTCTTCCATGACAAAGAAGACAAAGAAAGGAGTTTCTACAATTGCCCAGATGCTTGCAAGACAGGCAGAAATTTAGAGCCAAAGCCAGCACAAAGTAAGAGTACTGCTGCAGCAGAGACAGTTTCACACTCCAACACTGCAAAGGGAAGGACCTACGTGGTTTTCATCAAGGGGTTTCCAGGTTTGCCCTCGACTAGCCCAGCTGATTCTGGGCCAGTGGGATTAAAATGGCAAATGCAATGGCTATTAGAATTTACATCTCTCTCCAGTGACAGTATGACATCACATTTTCATGAAATCTGGCTTTTAATTTAAACGTGACTGGCTCTAGGAGATAAGCACAGCCTTCTCTGTGATAAACTGTCAGAAGCAAAATTGTGCAAAACTTTCTGAAGTTGCCTAATATTTCTCTGAAGCTCCTTCCTGTGTAATCTGTTCACCTAAATAGTAATATATATATCTAATGCAACATGAAGTACTTCCTGAAGGGAAGTAGAGATTAACTACTGTGCAACATTTCTGAAACTAATAAAATAGAAGGTGCTTATTCCCTTCCTCAGTAATTTCAGAACCTTAGTATTTTCAGAGCTAGTAACAAGCATAGATACTCTGGGTAAAATGAAAGCTTCATCTAAATACTCAGTGCTAGTTACTGGACTTAAAATTGGGGGGAAGCAAGCAAACCCCTGAAAAAAAAAACAAACAAAAAAAACCCACCAAAAAAAAAAGAAAAAAGTAAAACCCCACAAACCAAAACCAAAACAAAAAACCCCCAAAACAAACAAACTAACAAACCCCCCCACAAAAAAACCAAAACAAGCCAAAATGCCCAGCCCTACTAAAAAAACCCTGAACACAAAACCAAACCCTAAACCAAAACAAAAAACTCACCCCCCCCCAAACCCATTAGTTTTAAAGAATGAAATAAAAGTCACTGAGCATACTTATACTTCATTTTCTTTCCTGTGTGTTGTGTTTTAGGTCCTATGGATACTGAAGAATTTACACAACTGTTTTTCCTGAAGGACATACTCATCTCAGAAAAGAGACCATTACACATCAATATTTCCTTTCTGAGAATTCTAATTACGGTTTGAGAAGTCAAAGACACACTAGTCATGGCTGATAAGCTGTTCAGATAGGTGAGTAAGCAAGTGATACAACCCTGTTAGAATCTCATTAACTTGACTATCTTTGCTTTATGTGCATAATATACAGTGTGTATACAAGGTCAACCAAGAAGTGAGGTACCAATCACTATTTCTGCCATAGGCAGACCTGCTGTTACTTCCTTTAAAACACAAGAAATTGCTTTCATTCTGTGCCTTTGCAAACCTGACAACTGAAACCCACCTTATCTCCCCATTTAGACATGGGAGCAACTCACTGTGGCAACTAGGGAAGATATAAGAATAGTTTTTAACAGCAGCTTTCCACACATTCACTGCTCTTGCTCTTTGCTGATTTGATTTTCATTTTATCTGATGATTCCAGTACACTTAAAATCTGATAGAGCTTACAGATTGCTTTGCAGTAGAGCAAGAAAAGATGTCAGATTTCTAGGACTTACTGAAAAAACCCTAAGCGTCTACTATAGTTGGTTCTCCAGGTTGTTATTATTTCAGATGTTTAAGATAAATTACAGTCAAGATATCAGTCAAGGTAGAAGTGTTGCTGACAGACTTCTCAGAACCCCTTTATAGCAAAAAGAGAAAGCCCTACAAGATTAAGTATTTAACAGAGAAACACTTTTATTTTTTTATAAGTAATATTTCAGATGTCAGAAGTAATTAATATCAGAGCAAGCAGAAAAAGAAAAGACCAACTATTTTCAATTGGACATCGCCTTGAATTGGAAATATGAGCATAAGAGTCTAAATTTAGGGATTTAGGATTACTCCAACTACTGGACTGTTTAATAGATAGACTCTACTGTTTAACAGACTCTTTCTTCAACCAAGTTGTGTGGGAGTGATGATCTGCTAGAGATTGGAAGACCCTGCAGAGGGATCTGAGCAGGCTGGATCAAAGGACCAGGACCAACTGTGTGAGGTCCAACAAGGCCAAGATCCAGGTCATGCACTGGGGTCACAACAACCCCAGGCAGCACTACAGGCTGGGGGCAGTGGCTGGGAAGCTGCCCCACAGAAAAGGACTTGGGAGTGCTGGTCAGCAGCAGCTGAACATGATCCAGTGTGTGCCCAGGTGGCCAAGAGGGCCAATGGCATCCTGGCCTGGATCAGCAGTGGTGAGGCCAGCAGGAGCAGGGCAGTGATTGTCCCCCTGTGCTGGGCACTGGTGAGGCCACTCCTCCAATGCTGTGTTCAGTTCTGGGCCCCTCACTGCAAGAAAGACACTGAGGGGCTGGAGCGTGTCCAGAGAAGGGCAGCAGAGCTGGGGAAGGGTCTGGAGCACAAGTGCTGTGAGGAGCAGCTGACGGAGCTGGGGGTGTTCAGCCTGGAGAAAAGGAGGCTCAAGGGGGACCTCATCACTCTCTACAACTGCCTGAAGGGAGGGTGTAGCAAGGTCAGGGTCATTCTCTTCTCCCAGCGCAAAAGAAAACACTTTGTGCCTGGGAAGGTTTAGATTGAAAGTCATTAAAAATTTCCTCACAAAAATAACTGTCAAGCATTGGAACAGGCTGCCCAGGGAGGTGATGAAATTGCAATCCTTGGAGATATTTAGAGGAAACAGATGTGGCATTCAGGTGACATGGTTTAGTGGTACACTTGACTATGCTAAGTTAATTCTTGGATTGAATGATCTTAAAAGTCTTTTCCAATCTAAGGAATTCTAGGATTCTAAAGAAATGGAACAGTTTTTTGAGGGAGGCTGCGGAATCTCCATCCTTAGAGGTACTCAAAATGTGTCTGGATGCAGTCCTGAGCAACCTGCTATAGCTGACCCTGCTCTGAGCGCAGAGATAGGACTTGATGATTTCCAGATCTGTCTTTTAACCCCACTAAACACTTACAACATTTTGGATTTGAAATCCACTCTTCAAAGTCCTCCTTGGGTCTCCAGGTGAATATCTGCTGCATGAAGTTGCTACAGGTAAAGTATTGGCACTACTTCAAAAGCAAAGTCAAGGTTATCATAATTTCAGAGATGAAAGCCCTGTTCCTCTCTACATCTGTTTTATGGCATTTTCCACACTGCAATCAACAAAATGACTTGCAGTTTGTGCAGACTTTGGTTTTAAACACAGAGATAATCTATGCCATCAGCATCAGCTATTCTGGTGTCTGTTCCACATTATGCAACAAGGCAAATACTGTGCCACTGAGCAGTTCCTGCCATCAGAATTCCACGTCTCAGCCCTGAATTTGATCTTCACAAACAGTTAAGGAGGATTTAAGCTCCCAGGTGGTGCTGCTATTAGTAACAAACATGGGGACACAATGCATATTAACTTATTTTCCATCTGATTTCCAAGCTGGAAGGCTTAATATCGTTGTCTTGCACATATATGTCCCTGGAGTTCCACACTTCACTGCCTTCCCCAGTCAATTCCCCATCACACAAACCTGCAACTGCAGGTTGCAACACATAGAGCAGAACTCACTATCCCAAGTAAGTGCTTTCCTTGGAGCATCTGTGCTTTTTAATCTCTCTGGTTTTCTTCTATATTTACAAAAATAGACAGGATAGTATCCGTTCATGTCAAAGGATTAACATAATATAAGAAAATCCAGATGCTTGTAAGTAAATAGAAATAGTTTGCCTATTTCAACACTGTGTTCACATTTTTGATGCCCTGTACTCTCCTACCCCCCATCCCTTAATCCGACTTTCTGTTCAGCATTTGGGGCCAGGAGAGAAAAGGTGAGCAGAACAGGTAGTTTAACAGGAAAGAGCTGGCAACTTAAAAGTGTCAACAGCTCATCTTCTCCATCAGGAGGGAGCAAAATTACTTTATGTTCAGAAAATACCAGACCATTATGGAGGCAAGTGTAACACCCTCTGCCATCCCAGCCAGAGGCTCCCACCTCTCTCACAGGATGGTAGAGTCCACTTTATAAAGGATCCATGAACCAAATCCCATGTGGCATCAATTTTGACCTTGGGTCAGGCTGCTGAACATGTCTGTATGGTAAAAATGGTAAAAATTATAGAGGCAGGACTGTTGAGAAGGAAATAATTAGCAGGATTCCAAAAGAAAGGCTCTGACACAAGGTGTTACAAAATTGTAAAGGGGAAAAGCAGTGCAGGGTTGTTAGTCAGGCTACTAGTGAATTTTCAGGTCACTGGACCACTACAAGTGGAAATGGTGGAAGACCTGGGACCACCCAGGATGTGGGCCACAGAGTTGCAAGGGTCAATTCTCTCCCTCCTGGCTGGTGCCTATCAGGTGGTGGGCACACTAATGTTTAAATTAAGGCTCAATTCAGCCTTGGCTGTGTTTTGTGGATATTAGCAAACAAATAGTTCCTTTATCCTTTTGATCTGTCTATGCCCTGCTTACAGAGCCCTTTTGCAGCTGGTTCAAGATAGATGAGGAAGTTGTCCCAAACACTCCACAGAAATGCTTAAGCTATGTCTGTCTTGGCAGCAAAATCATTACAGATGATCAGCCTAGAGGTAATGATGCTGGTATTCATAGTGTGTAAAATTTGCTATAAACAGTCTAAAAATGGAGAAAAATATAGTGACAGATGCTCTATACAAAAGCATATGTTTTAGTCCTCTTGAAAAGGTTCTTCCCATACAGACAGAATATGATTGCTTTGGTTTATACACAAATTGAGTTTTGAGAAGTGCTCAACTCCCTCCACTAACTACAGAACAAATATAACATGGGCTTTCTCCACCTACATCTGTTGTCTTCAAGTCTCCCATTTGATACTTGGTTTATAGAGGAACAACTGCAAGTCATATGTAGGAGTAATTAATTGACATTTCTCCTGCAAACTGAGCTTCAAAAACACTTGCACATCTTCAGCAAGCATCTCTGCTTTCACAAATAACATGCCAAAGATCCAGACAGTGGACAAGAGCAGGAAGGAAAAAACCCAATGTTTTTCAAGCACTGTGTTACTATTTCTTCTCTTTTCCCCTGACATATCAGGCAGTATTGATTTGATACATCACTGCTCCAATCCCACAAGATAGTTCCCACATTCTTTGCTTCTATAAAGAACTGCAAAAGAAAATTTAAATTAAAATAGCTAATTAAATAGTGAAATCTAGGTGAACAGAAAACAGTCTAGTATAAACTACTTTACACCTTCTGTAATACTTGTAACAGCTAAACCACTTAGCTCACTGCAGCATAAAAGTAATTAAAATAATTCAAAACTTTTGAGAAAATACAGAACAGTTACCTCAGGAAGTGTTTCATGGTGATGGTTTGGTTTGTGCTGCTAGGGCAGTAATATATTGATCACTGATGACCTCTTCTTCACAGGCGATATTAGTGCTGTAGAAATAGAATTGAGACTTTTTTACAGATAGAAAAAAAAAGGAATAGCTCAGCTTTTTGTTTTTTTAATTGCTCTTGAAACAGACATCTATGGACATGCAAGGGAAATATATTAAGAAAAAACATCTCATGCCAATAAAAACAAAATGAAAAATCATAAGGTGTTCACAGTTCAGCCTGAGCACATACTTTGACCAGACTGTGCTACCCATGTCTTTTTTCAGAGAAGTAAAAGACTTGAATGAGAATACAGAAATAAGTGAGAAAGCTTGAAGAAGTATCTAGACATTTTCAAATGCTTCTTGTGTTCTTCAAATACCTGTCTGGTTCACAGCAACTCCCAAGCAGCAGCTTCAAGAAACACTCAGTTCACTCTGCTGTTAGAAGTTCTCTCTTCACCATAATTTGCATAATACATATAATAGAATAAAAAAATATGCTGAGTTGAAAGGGACCAACAAGGATCCAACTCCTGGTCCTATGCAGAACTCTCCAAGAGCCACACCCCATGCCTGAGAGCATTGCCCAAACACTTCTTGAATTCAGAGTTCCTAAAATACAGTTGAGCAGGCTGCCCATTGGTTCTGTGATCTTGTGTCCTATGGTTAATGTTCATTATGATTACCAGATGGTTCCAGCAGAGAACAGGAAGAATTCATTAAGAAACTTCATAAATAGAACCCTACTGTAGGCTCTCCAGTCACCACCACCTCTTTACTTTAAGTTTCTAAAATTAAGTATTCATATTAAAAATGATGCTTGACTAAAAGATGCAGACTTCTCAAATTACTGTACTTCATATTCTGTAAAAAGCAGTAAAGCATTTTTACTTGCTGCCAGAAAACGGGACAGTGCTGCACAGGTCTACTATCAGGACAACCTAATCCAACCCTTAATGGGAACAAGATCACGGTTTCAAGCTCTGTACTGGTACAAACCATTCACAAAGGCCTGAATGAAAGTTCTGTTGTTAAGAAATCATTTAAGAGCCCATTTTTCCTTAGCATGGCATGCTGAAAAGTACTGAAGGCCTTAAGAAATCTGACCTCTTTTGTCACGAATTTAGAAATCTAGAAAACTTCAAGCCTGTTTTCTTCTGCAGGATCTATCAGTGATGATGGGATAAAAATCTCCTTGGCCTACCATCTTCTCATATTCTTTCCTCTTTGTAACTTTCAAGTTTTTATATTGTGCTATTGCCTGCTGACAGGAACAGAACAAGCATTTAAGTTCAGAAAAATACAGCTATCTTCTTGGATTATATCACATACAGCTTGCTAAAAATATATAATCCCTGAACTGTGAAAGCTTCCTTCATTTATATTGTTTTTGACTGGCTGAATCGTGTTGCTGTCCCCTGAATACAGCTGTAATTGGTGCTGGCTGCACTGACACCTGCTTGCAAGGGCACAGAGATGCTAACTCTGGTTCATTAATGAACAAAAGAGGCAGGCTCCAAACACTTCCTGCTACAGCTTTTGATATGTCTTCTATGGCAGTGAGCATAGGAGATAGGCAACAACTGGAAAGGATGTAACCTGCTCCCCTTCTCCAGTCTAATAATTTGCGGTTTAAAAGATATAGTTTGTGAAAGATTCTCACAGCTGAGTCTCAGCATTTTAACATCAACTTCAACAAAGGAAGCTCCACCACAAAATTTGACCCATAAGGGCATCAGTGTAAGAAACACACCAGAAATGCCAGAAGCTGTCAAATCAATCCCCTCTAAAAGTGCATGCTAGTCTCAGCCTCTGAGGTCAGCTCCTTCTTGATTCTGACAAAGATCCTTGATGAAAATTACGCTGCTTTGTTATTACCGCTTTAAAATGAAGAGAAATTCCACTTGCCCCAACTCCCGTGCTCATACAAGGATGGTATGCTAGGAGCTTCAAGATACTATCTCTTCAAAAATAGTTACCAGCTCCAGCCAATTATAAATTACAAATCTGTTTTCAATGCTCATTAAAAATTAGAGCATCATTCTATCTGTTCAAAGTCCCCTGTCTTCTACACAGAAAGCTAAACTGAAAGGAAGGTAGTTGATGAAAAAAGAATAAAAGAAAAACTAAATGACACAACAAGCATGACAAGCGGTTAACAGTGCCTATTTTGGATCTCTTCAAAAGCCCACACTTAAAATTACAAGAATAAATTTTCCTTGCTCTCTCCTTTTTAATTAAAATGTGTGTGGGGAAGTCTACAGAAAGAAACTTTACAGCTGAAGACCTGATGCCACAGAAGTGAATATCAAAGCTCTTTAGTGTGGAGAGAAAGAGTTCACCCTGCAAATCCAACAGCCAGTTCCCTACAGTACAGGCTCAGCTAATCACTGGGTCCATAGGAAGGCCATGGCCTGAGAAGCAGTTTCCTCCACAGGGGCACAAAGCAAGAAATCAAATCCCACCTGACTATTAGCAAGAAGGCTTTAAGACCTAGAGGCAAGGCTCCCAGTGTAAACAAAAGTACAGGGAATCTATGCTGCTCTCTTGGTTCATAAGGTAAAAAGCTTAATTTTCGTGTGTGGCAGACAGCCTTTCTAAAAGCTGTCGTCTGATAAGTACAAGGCTCAAAATGAACACTATGCTCTGTGGCTCTTGCAACAATTCACTTCTGTGAACACACACATACAGATGGCATTAAGCTATTTACATCCAGGATAAACTGAGAAGCTGAATTAGGTGAGAATTTACAGTTATCTTTAAACAAGTAGGACTGGAGGGCAGCTTTCTCTGTTTCCATATACCTCCATAAGTGATCCTCTGGAGGAGTCCAGTAAAGATTTTCTGTGAAGAAAACAGTATTTAAACTCTTAAAAAATATTATTACAACAATTTACAGCTAAGTTCAACTATTCATAAACCTGTAGAGCCAGAAGACCTAACTTCTGCCAATCTCTTTTTATCTCAAAATAGAATAGATTTCTCATAAGTGAAACTTCACTTCCAGTGAGATTGTTATAGCACCTCAGTGAACAGGAAGAACAGCCCTAGCTTAGCATGGTATGTTCTATCAACAAGTCAGAACTTACAAAAAACCTAATTTGCCATTAGGTGTGCTTAGGAAAAAACCCTACCTGGAAAAAAAAAGTCACATACTCATTTTTTATTTAGGGATAAAGACTTGACTTCCAGCCTTCTGTTTTCTTTAGGAAAGACCTTGCTCAGCAAGTTGGATGTCTGCAGATCAGGAAGACTTTCAAGGTCCACTTGTAGGAAAGAAAGACACATAAGAAAAAGATTCTCATCTACAAGTGATCATCTTGTTAATGAATGTTTATTAGTTTGTTGAAAAAAAGGGCACAACAATTATGCAATTCAGTTGAGAAGTTGACAGCAGTTACGGATTTGGAGAGGCTGGAATACAAAGTTCTGAAGATTTGACAGCAGGACACCTAGAGCCAGCACGTGCTGGGGAGCAGCCAGCTGGCCACAGCATCCACCCACTGCTCAGAGCCTGAGTTTGTGCTTTTACATGGTTTCACTCATGTGAACATGTAGCTGTGGGTTTTTTTACGGCTTAAGAAGATATTCCAGCTTCATGCTCTCTGCACATTTTCTCACTAAGGAACCCTCAAGGTACTTCTCTTCTTCTGTAGTTAGTTTTTCAGCTTTTCCTGATTTTAAGTCATGCAGCTGATGTAAGTCTAAAGACAAAGAGATCTGACTTTGTTAGCAGTCTTCCTTTAACTCCCTAGAAGTAGCTTGAACTTACAAGAACAGAAAGCCTCTAGACTCAATGTTTGAAGCTTGCTCTTTGACATGAATAGACTCATTCATGTTCTAAGGCTCTGTATTGAGAATGATGGGGTGAGGATGAAGTTTGGGTTTCCCACAGGCTCATGTTTTCATCTTGTGGGATTTTATCCCATACCACATCACTTCCACAAAGCAGCTTCCTTCTCCCTCCAACAACACACCCACATACCCATTCATTGCCAATTGTTTCATCCAGTTTAATTTAGACTGGACAGCAGCTTCCTCTCCTAAAGGTAACCACAGCTTTTCTTGGAAGAGAAGCAGTACTACTATAAATCCCATACAGCAAAACTATTTCAAGATCTGTCTCAAAATATTAATGAAGCTTTCTGTAAATAAACGTCAGCTATTTGAATTTCTTGTGACTCTATGATCTTTTTAGTCATATAGCAAAACATGCATCAATCTGAAAGGTTAACAGTTGCTGGAGGCTTAAAAAAATTTAAAGCCTTAAATGTCACCTCTTTATCTAAAGCTGAGGGCTTGCTTTGTCTTTAATAAAGCTGCAGATACAGCTGCAGGGAAAAGTTGTGTTACTTAATATAAATCACAATACTTTCAGAGTAAAATATAAACCCAAGGTAGTTCCCTTCACAGTCTTTGTTTTGGAAGCTAATGGGTATTTGCAACCTGGTATATTGTAAACACTTTAAAATGTATATTCCAATTACAAAGAAAGAATAGGTGTGCTGAAGAAAAAAAATCAGAAATATTGATGTGAGCAGGCTGGATATAATACTTTGTTTATGTGGATCATTAGATTATCAAAACAGAAAACCCAAACCACATAATTAATTTATAAGTTTAGTTGCTGCAGTTTAAAGTACATTTTAAAGTACTTTCTTCTGAATGCCACCACCATGATGTTGATTTCAGGTTGCCACTTTTCTTCCCAGTGGTATCCTGGGTTGGCACCTACTCCTCATTCACCTCAAAAGCCTACATTTATTTATTTATGAGGGACAATAGGCTTGAGCCTTATGTCACCAAAAGTGTTTGCTACTGTATATTCCTTTTTGTTTTGCTGACGGGAATGTTAGTGCTTCTGTATCTCGAACACTGACCTGAGATAACTAGAATTGGAAAGGGGAAGAATAGCTGATACACATTATGAAATGTCCCTTGAGGCCCTGGGGGACAGCAAGCTGGCTGGAAGCCAGCAGGATGCAAAGACAGACAACAGCACTCTGGGCTGCATGAACACAAGCAGAGCCAGTAAGTAGATTGAGGGAAGAGATTATCTTCCTCTGCTCGGCACTCTGGGCCATATTTAGACACTGCCTAGTTTAGGGCCCCAGAAATACACAAAAGACACCAACAAATTTAAGAGAGTTAAGCAGAGGTCACTGGCATGATGGGGGTGAGGCTGTGGGAGATGAGCTTGTTCAGCTCCAGGCAGGGACAGCTTTAGAGGGGCATAACAGCATCTCCAGTGCCTATGGGGATGTCATTGAAAAGTTGAGAGATGGAGTCTTTACAGCAGTGCAGGACAGGAAGCAGAAAAAAAAACAGGCAAAAACTTAAACAGGAGAGGTTCAGCCTGGATATGAGGCAAAGATTTTTTTCGCTGAGAGGACAGTCAGGCGGTGGCACAGGTGGCTCAGAGACACTGTGAGGTTTCAAGCCCCAAACAAATGAAACCCTGAGAAGCCTGACCTCAAAGCTGACCCTTTGTGGGCAGGAGGTTGGGCCAGAGGTAGTCTGAGGTCCCTTCCAGCCTTTGATTCTCTGCTTCCTCCACAGTCACTCTCATGGGGCAATCTCAAATATCCTGTGTTATACTCTAAGTATTGCTATAGAGTTAAAACTGACAGGGTGCCCAAGTGCCTGCTATTTTATCAGTTTAAGAGCTACCCACTTCTCAATATACTTTGCAATGTTTCCCAAGAAACAAGCTTAGCTATAGGATGGAACAAAATCATTCCTTTTCTCATCTCTCCCCACCACTCCCACCAAAAGCCTCCACCATGAGATTTGACCATAAACAAGTCATATTATGGTCCTACAGTTCAAGAATGAGAGTCTACAAGAGTCATGCCAATGACAAACATAGAACACACAAAACCCCCAAATATAAACAAAACCCAAACAGCTCTAGGACCCCAGTTTGGTAAGCCATTCTAATTCTAAGCAAGTACTGTTTATCCAGCTATCCCATGGAATAGGCACATGCCTACTTGCATCTTCTATCTTGCATTCATGCCCAAAGGTGGTGTAAAAATAACTTCAAGTGTATTAAACAAACTAGTAAAAACAGAGGCTCTTCATCTCAATTAGAGAGATTTAACGGACTTTGTTATAGCAACAACACTGCTCAGACCTCTCCAACTCAGAGGACACCCTGGGAAACGGCTCTATTGCCAGAAAAGCTCTCAAAAACAGGTCACCTGTTCCATGGAGTTCAAAAGTTTTGTGTTGGCTCAGAAGTGGCTATGACTGACTCCAATGGATGCAGCCACTGGGAGGATTCACCTTAGAGATCAAAAGTGGCTGCCTGTTTTGTGTGAGCTCAGTTTCCCATCTCAGTACAGATGGATATTTTCATTTCCACGTGCCCACGATGAGGCTGTATTCAACATCAAGCATTCTTTACAGGAAAATCTTGGAACAAAATGTCACACTTGATTGATTACTTTAATAAGCAAGACTTAACTTCAGTCACACTGTCACAGGTAATAAGATTTTTTCCACTTCTAATCTCCATAACACATTGACATCTTACATTTCTGTATTTCACTAGGAGAGTGAGGGCAAGGCTAGATATGAAGTAAAATTTAACTGAATTTTAGTCCTGTGAGCATAAGCACATACCACACAAGAAAGCAATATAAAGAAAAAGAGCCCTGAATAAAAGGTTAAAATCACAGCAGAGCTGGGGAGTCAGAGGGCACAAAAATCTCAAGCTACAGAAGAGTGCTTTGAAAGCCTCTAATTTTGTAGTTCTAACTTAGCAGTTCAGTCCATTACTGCCTCTTCAAAGCCCTATGAATATAAGGAAGAATCAAGAGGGTCTTACAATTCTTGTAAGAGACAGTCACGTAGGATCGTATTTGAGTTCAAGAGAATTTTCTTGTCAAACCCCACATGGCAAGTTACCTCTAACACCACTCAATTCAGCCTACATGCTGTAATTCCTCTGCAGATTTTGACTCAGTGACAACTCACAGTTTGATGAATGTAACATCAAACCAGAACTCAGCATCATAGAAGCATCTCCACCTCTCATTGTAGATCTCTGCCTTTTAAAAGGAAAAGGCTGGGGCTCTCTACCTGACTTTCAAAGCAAACTAAATCCCAGAAATCCAACAAAGGAAATGTTCATGCACACAGACACATTTTGCATGCAGAACTGTGACAACAATCTACTTTTCCCAATTTCTATTACCTCCACTCTATTACAATGTTGAAAGATGGAAAGAAAGGACAAAACTATATGAAGTCAGTTCAGGTCACTGGTGAAGACTTTGCCTGGTACTAATAATTCTATTTCTAATAATGTCTATTTCTAATAATAAATACCAAGGTAAAGACAGAGGAAGCTCTCCACAACCCAGAATACCACAAACTTCTAGAAATGTTATCAGATGCCTAAATTCAACAGGAATTAAAGTATGAAAGTCTTGTCTTTGTCTATGGTGTGTCCATCCTTAACAAGCTCACTTTACATATGGAGGAAAGTGCATTTTATCCAGAAGGGCAGTGAGTAAACGACATATCAGCTAAAAATTGAGTTCTCATGCTTGAAAACAGTCTTCAAAGTATAGCAGCTTCCTCCACCTCCCTCCTTCATACATTATAAAAAGACATACTTTTTAGTCACTTCTCATGAACTTTCACTTGACCACTAACGAGTTCACCCAGGAGAACAGCAGTTATATCTGGGTGGCTCACATGTGTCTGCATGGTTTGCAGTGGAATGTTTCTGGCCCACTTGCTCTGTTGCCAGACACACTGTACGACAGCTTGTATTGCAAGGAAGTGTGTTCTAAATAAAACATCACACTTTGTAGCAAAAATCCTTGAAGTTTAGAATAAATCCTACAAGGCTAGATACATAAAATCCAAAGAGGCTGCCTGGCTACCTCCCACACTAATTACTGCAGAAGTTTCATGGAAAAAAACCCAAAATCACTATTTCTAAAAGTGAATTACTGATGCGCTTTTGCTCTCCCTCCTTTCTTGGTTTCCACTCCATTGCCTAGAGATGAGTGGAGGGTACAAGTTAAAATGCAAAGACGAAGTATTCCCTTGCCACCAACTGAAGTCTACATTTGATTTAGAAGCCTATGAATTCCTAACAGTAGTTTGTGGGGAAGAAACATCCTCCTGCAAACAGGTTACATACAGATCTGCGATGTCAATAGATTTACACCAGAAATTCTTGTTCTATCCATTCCCCTACCTTTCCAACATCTATTATATTTTCTTGGACCAAACAGAGTTAACTCAGCCATCAGATTAATACGAGCTCACACCAAGTATCAGCCTGAAAGCACGTAAAACTAAGAACTGAGATTTAGTTTGTTAACTGGCCCTTCCCCAAAAGAAGTTGAGAGAAGGATACCAGAGGTGTCAGGACAAAAGCCAAATTCAGTTTTCGAGCATAAATCAATTTATTTACCCAGAAATTTGGTGAAGATCAGACACAATTCATACTGATCTAACACAAAATTGTTCAATGTGGTGCCATTTTCCCACCATTTCGCCAGATTACTTTGCATGGAAGTGGCAACTTTTCCACAGAGCTCTGAGAGACAGGCATGCAGGAGTAGAGCAAGTAGGATACATGAGAATTCCTGCATTTTCTTCTGCAGTTTTATTAAGACAGGATTCAAGAATGATGAGCTCCCATGCAGTCAGCCAGTTAGATTTTATCATGAAGCACCACACTTGTGAAACCATAAGCATCCTATAGTAAATGTTACGCACCAGCTGTTTGCTGCCTGTGGTCCTGCAGCCTGCAGGGGGACCACAATAGAAGAGGAGCAAACTTTTTCAGCAGACAGGAGCATCTAAAATCTCACTGCAGTTCAGTTATTTTGCAAACTTCATGGCCTACAATTTAATCTCCTGGTTGCTGCTCAGAGAGATGTTGTGCATCCCAGGAGGTAGGAAATCAGGACAACTCCAAGTACGTGACCTTGTTGGAAGCACTGGTGATGCATTTGCTGCCCAGAAGGACACATGCAGGGTAGACTGCTCTGGTTTCACCAATGTCTGAAGTGAGGAGAAGCCAAAGAAATCATCAAAGAAACTAGAAACTTTTCTGAAGTTTCTCTAATATGTATTGCAATTCCATGCTCTGGTTGAACCAGGTTTAAGCCTGTCTTTAGGAAAAAAAAATTTGAATGGCAACACAGTAAAATTTTTATTTCCATTAACAAGAGCTGTAAACAGCTGTAAAAATGACCACACTAAGACTCCCTTTACCCTTCTGTAGCTTAAGATACCTCTAAGCAGCATCAAAATCAAACACTGCTTCTATTAGCAGTGGAGAAAGAAAGCTATGATGGAGTTTGGAGCAGGGACAATCATAAAAATGAGGGATAAATCCACACAAACTCCACACTAACATGACAAAGTAGGAGGAAAAGATCTTGCAAAGAAGATCTGCAAAAGGTAAAGATGGAAAGAATGGATGGAAGGTCAAAGAACTAACACCAGCTGTTAAGAAAGACTTATGAAACACTTTCAAGCATGGCATAGGAACCATTCTTATGTGGTAATTGCACAAAATGTATTTTCTCAATCAAGAAGGAAAAAAAAAGTGAGTGACAAGGGAAGTGCAAGGTGCTGTGGTGATCTTCTTCTGTCTGCCACTTCCTGCTTGGTTCAACCACATCTTTACTTTCTTTTGGGTGCCCACTCTCAGACAGAACAGGATGCTGGCAACAATTTGATAGTAGAAAACTGGAAAGAGGGGAGAATACCATGTGGGAAGAAAAGAGAAAGAAGAAACATGAAGACTGTTAAAAACTATTCCTGCAACAACATTACTGAGGGGGAAGAGGAACAAAGAGGAATACAGACTAGGACAGGATGATTGACAGGACTGCCATAAAGCATTTATTCTTATCACACAACAACACTTAAATTCTTCTTCCTTTCTTTCTACTTAAAAAATGGGCATACTTTTATTTCTTATAGTCTTTCTCTTAACCTCATAAGTTTAAAGCGATAGAGAAGCTTCTAAAAGGAAATACATAAACAACTCAATCAAGAAGGATCATAATTAAGTAGTATGAACTGATCTTATCCTTCAGATAGTAACCTGTACAACATAGCACATGCTGGTCAGGACAAACAAGGTTCAAAGAAGAACATGACTATAGCAGATCACTGGAGATACTGCTGTTGTCCTACTTGAAAAAGTGGGGGAGTAGGTTGTGTGGCCTTTTCCTAATTTGTGCTTATGGTATGCCCCATTTTCCATGTCATCTTCTGGGAGCACCACCATTTCCTTCCCTTCCTCATTCAGTTCAGCAAGAACTCCTTTCTTCCTCCTTCAACCCATCTGTTCTCCTCAGGCAGCTTTAACACTGACAGCGTGAGGGCCTAGCAAGCCCAAAATTAACAAACCCCACATTGATTTTAGTGTTTCAGAGGAACAGCCTGTTTGCTGGCACACATCCAAGCCAATGTTGATATGGATATGGCTTTGTGAGAGCGGAGTGGGAGAAGAAATAAGAGACTTGCTCTTATAACTGCCTGCCAGAAGAGGACTATAGTTTCCATGACCACAGGACAGATTTGTACTAAGGAGCCCAATTTTTATCACCTACACACCCACATGACTGTGCAAGTATTATCAGTGTAGTAACAAATTGTTGCTATGCCATGGACAAGTCTCAACATCCAAGTCATCCTGGAAGATAATGAAAGGTATGGATTTAATTCTGGAAAATAAAGAATAAATAAAAATAATTAGAAAACTTATTTTCATCATTAGTGCAATCTGTAACTAGCCACAGAAGCCCTTGCTCAGTCGAGTTAATATAATAATACCAGTTTTGGGGTTCTAGGAAACTTACTGATTTAGCAGACACAGGCAGGGGCACAGGCATACAATAGGGGCTTAAATGGCAGATGGTGTGTATATACATATAATTATATAATTATTATTAATGCTATAATATATAATATATAATATATTAAGGAATAACTCCTATGTCCGTGAAATTAGCTGGTAGTCAGTTGTACACAGCCCTAAACAAGCCTTCTTGGCAGAAACTGCCTTTCCTTCTTATGTACCATCTGAAAATATTGGCTAACCATGACCGAGTTAGAAGGATGATACAGAGAGCTGTGGAGACAGGACTTTGTATAACTAATTCTTTTGGGTTTAATTTATCTGAGTATCCTTCACTGGAAAAGCAAAATCCATAGCTACTACAGGAGCTACAGCTACATCACTGCAAAGCACAGACCAACAGAAATGCTGCTGCCAAGCACTTGAAATTGAAACTGCATAGGATGGGGAAAGGCAGTTTGTTTTTAAACAAAACACCCTATACAGATGCTGGAGTAGCTCCAACCAGATCCCTGGGGCTGAATACCAGGTTGCAGTTGGTTTGCTCCTAAAACATTTTCACCTATTTATTCTCAGGTGCTCCAAGACTAGTCTGCAAAGAGAGGTGAAGAACAAAAGCCAGGAGATTTGCTTGGAAAACATTAGTGTAGACACCTCTATTTAGACTAAAAATGCCTGTGAAGTAATTTCCTACCAGAGAGGGAAGAACTCACAGGTGCACAATCTTCTACAGACACAGTCCTGAGGACCACTACTGCACCTCCTAACTTTGCTCTAACAAGTTGCAATTTCACCTGCTTATATTGTCACCTGTTTTCAATTCCAGCCTTTGTAGCTCTTATATTTCTCCTGTTCCCCAGGCTCCTTTTGATATCTGTGGCTGTAGCTGTCTGAACTAGAATGGAGTGCTCCGCCTGCAGCTCTGCAGACACTATACCAAATTGTTGCATTTCACTCAGGTACTTTAACTACTCAGAGGGCTAGAAACGATCTTCATGAAGGGCCTCTCAGCTGCAACAGAAAGCTGAGAAGTGTTTGCTCACATTTTGCAGACAAGTAGGATACAGCGCTCCAGAACAAACTGCCAGAAACTCTTGAAACTGATGAAGTTGGTGAGGGGCTCTTCATTGGTTTCATGCTAAAGTGGATGAGAACTGCTCAATAGACTACAGCTGGAAGACACTCTAAAGAAACCAATATCTTTCATGAAGGCTCAGTAACTGAATGGGAACACTCCCAAAGCAGAAATTCTGGTGTAGTTTCAATGGGAGGGTTCAGGTCTCTTGCTGCCAGACTGCTCTGAGACCTGAACCACTGCAAGGCAACCGGAGAAGGTCTTTGTGTCAGTTACCTAATCCGGATGCAAGCCAAATCACTAGTGTAAACATATCCATAATGTGTCTCAAGGCAAAGCCAGATGGGTCAGTTTGTCACCAAAAAGCTTGCTTTGCCTTGAAAAGGAGTGCTCACACAGTCCCACGTACCACTAAGTAGTGACTCGGGAAGCTCTCCCACAGCTTCTTCTGTCATACTTCCCTTTCCGCTGCCTGGCAGGAACAAACAAAATTTCCACCTCCAGCTCAGGCTTGGCAAATCTTGCGGTACAGCACAGCTCAGCACTCAAGTTAGGTGGCTGAGCCCCTGTCACGTTAGATGGATGCTGAGGATGCTAAGCATGAAACAGCCACAGTCCTGCACGACCGCAAACATTCTCCACATCTCTTTACATCAGTCTCATCTTTCATTTTATTTTTCCTTATTTATCCTTCTTGTCTGTTTGGAATCTCACCACCTGGTTTCTTTCTCAGTATTCCAGTAAGCCCTGCTCTACAGTTTACTTTTCAGACCTCCTTCCTAAAGCTTGTATTCAAAGAGTAACATATTTCATGCAGTCCTTTGCCCTGCATTACCAAGCAAAGGATTTAAAAGGAATGTCAAATGAAAGAAGCCTTCCAATCAAGAAAGCTGAGCAGATGCTTATAAAAAAATATTAAAATGTAGTCTTATGAGCCAGAGGGGCATTAAATCCAACAAGATTTGATCTCTAGGCAACCCAAGCTTGTTCTTCTTGCAATTTTCTGCTAACACTTCAAATGACCCCTTGGGAAAAATAAAGCTTGCCTGGCTCTGTATAGTTATAATGTCCTGATTGTACAACTGAACATAATTTTTATTTAAATTGGTTTATAGCTGATCACAGCTTAACTTTAAAATACAAGATTATTTAAATACTAGCAGCAGTCTGGAGCCCTACATATGCCAGCATTTGTGCAACAGCATTTTCCCTGCAGCCAGCAGCAAGTCTGCTTGTTCAAGAAGATGATAGATAACAAAATAATCACTTAATGCAACACAGCCCTGAAGTTTACTGCTTAAGTATAGCTTAGCTCAGGGAGCTGCAATTCCCTGTCAAGAGCAACAGGAAGATGTTTGATCATAGGAAATTCTTGGGTTCACACATTTCAGTGAAACTAATGTGATGCTGTCCCATGGTTAATAAAGCCCTGTCTCAAAACTTGAGCAGGCTAAGGATTCATAGACAGTTTGGTCATGTGCTCAGCCAGAGCAGGTTTTTACACTAGCAGAACATGTTTGACTGTGTATCAGTGAGCCAGCAGGAAAGTTAACAAATGCGTTCCATCGCATGATTTTTCCATTGTTTGGTGCTGTCCTGGAATCATCTTCTGCCCATCTTCTCTTTAGAGTGATACATACAGCATCTGATACTGTCACATGATTTCACTCTTCAAAATCATAGGCTTCCTGTCTCCAAGCTTCTATTAGCCTTAATGATAAGTCATTTGCTACACCAATGTAGTTTTGCATTAGTTTTAGTTGAAATACTGCTTAAAATGATACACAGATTATGGGAACTGAACAAGTCAAAGTATATTTCTAGATGTAACTCCACCTGTTCAGTTTGGCAATACAGTGGCCCACATTTTTTTAAGACAGTCAGAGAAAGGCAGACTCTCCTAAGAATCAGTAGGTCTCATCTGAACCTGCACTTTGCTAAATAGATATAAGTATGCAACACCTACCAAATTACTACACATAATGAGCTTTTGCTGTTGTGTTCCTGGGGAGATGAGATGTTCTTATCACACTCAAGTGATTCAACTATTCATCGATCTATGAGTACAAAATAACATTCTTTAAAAAGGTGCAATGAAACGTTTGGAACAGAAGGCAATCAGCAAGCTTATTTTAGATCACAGCGATGATGCAGGGTTTTAGAGATGCTATTTCTTCTATTCTATTCCATTTTAGGGTAAATTAGAATAACAGGGAGTGGAGGGGGGGCGGGGGGGGAGCAGAAGAGAAAAGAATGAAAACCTGGATTTACTAAAGCATGCAAGCCACAAAATAAATTTCTTTCAGTTTCTAAAATGGCTTCTTTGTTTCAAATGCCTTTGTGACAAAAAAACCCAGCTTGTTGTGATCTGACTGTTGAGTTGACTGAATTGGGACAAGGGTGTTGTTCTTCCTTCTCCCCCACCGCCCCCATTCTGACATACACTTTCGCTACCCTCTTTTAGCCATTTTAAGGGAAATTGTAAGAAAAGCAGAAACGGTGAGGACAAAGGGAAACATCAAAGACATCAATCCTGGAATAAACTCGGAGCAAGTGTAACTTCAATATACAATGACCATGTGGGGGGATGAAGGGGAGGCGGGGAAGAGGAGAGTGCCACGGAAGAAAGAAGTCATCATCATGTGCCGACGTTGGTGTAACTGAGGTGCGCAGAGCCCAGGGCAGGTGCCCTGCGGCGGGGCAAGGCAAGGCAGGCCAGCGGCTCCGCGCAGGGCGGGCTGCGGGGCAGGGCAGGGCGCGGAGCCCACTGCGGAGCCGCAGAGCCGAGCGCCTGGCGGCTGCCCAGTGCCAGCCCCCTCCTGTACAATTATGAAGGATGGGGCCGTTAGAAGAAATAAATATAAAATTCAAAATTTAAAAAATCAACTACAAATACCCCAAATGCACAAACCACTCGCCGCCTCCAAATTTCCTTACGCCGCAAGGTCTTTCCATAAAGCGTCCCGCATTCAGAGGGGCAAAACTTCTCTCCCACCNCGCGGCGCAGCGCAGCGCAGCGCAGCCGCCGTCCCGAGCCGTCCTTCCGAGCCGGGAGGGACACGGAGCTGCCGCCGCCGACGCGATCTGGGTCACCCGGCGCGGCGCCCGGCGAAGGTGAGGAGGAGGAGGAGGCGGAGGAAGGCGGGCG
>VXBU01016449.1:1224836-1237368 GCA_013400315.1 Bombycilla garrulus | reverse complement strand
GTCGGCTCCCGGCCCCCAGCGCAGGGTGCGCCTCTCACCCCTGGACTTCGGGACCTTCCCCCCACCTCGTTCTCCCCGCGCTTGCCAAGGAAAGGCGATACCTGTCTGCGCTTCAGGGCAGTTCAGCCACCGTGGTACGGTTACGGTCCTACGGGAAAGCGGGGAACATCTCCAAGGTGTTAAGGTCCCGGCTAGCTGGGGTGTTACTCAGCGAGCCAGTACCCTTCCTCCGTATCCCATCCCACCGACCCGTCAAGCAGTTCAGTGTCCTTTCTTCCCCAGCAATATATCCTGAAGGCTTTTGATCTTCAAAGTTTAAAGTCAGCTAATCGGGATCATAGGCACGTCGTTCTATTTATATGGCTCTCCCCTCTAAGAGAATAACAACTGTTGTCTGCAGCATCCACAGAACCATTTAAAGTTGCCCAGTGCAATATCTATTCCCGTAGGCAAGTAGTCTGTGTTTCATTCATCCTTACTGCTGCGTGCATCTGTCCAGATGCTCCTTTGAAGCTGTAAGCAGCCTGTCGGGTCACACTGGCATCCCAACATTAACCAATAATCTCATGTTTTCAGAAGTCCTTTGAAAATGTTAATTAACCTATTTTTCTAAGTGTTCTCTATGCCTAATTTGAAAATAGCCTTCTGCATGCCTGTTTCAGGGACACGGTTTAATTTCTTCTGAATCTCCTTTTTCCATCATTTTGACCCCATAATCAACTGTCACATTCAAGAAGAATGGTGACAACACTTGGGTAGCTGTGTTCAACATTTAACGACTAGGAAACACTGCTCATGTCCTAAGGCAAAGCAGACTGGTATTTAATTCTCCTCCTGGCTAGAGCTATTCTAGAGTCTCTGTTCCACCTGCTATCAGCATGCCCGGTGCACCTGCTGGCAGGTGCTGTGTCCTGCAGAGCTGATGGAGTGGCAGGGACAGAGGAGGTCCCAGCAGCCTGCACTGCAGCTGTGTGCTCCAGCAGCACAGGAGGTCCGATGCTAAATGGAACAACTCAATGCCTGGTATCAGACTACAGCCTTACCACCTCATCTCCTATTTGCATCATGCTTTGCACATTGAAGTAATCTTTCAAGCTTAATTCCATGCATCAATGCAACTAGAAAAGTAGTTCTTTTTCCCATCTCCTGCATTACAGCAGTGTTTCTAATTACTATATCACAACAATGTCCACCCCCAAGACATTCAGATCCTTGCTCTTAGGTCCTTGCCAGTCAGAAACTTCTCTAGCACTAGGCCAGAGGATCCACTGCAAGTCTGAAGTTATCTGAACAGAATAAACTCTGAACTGGAGGACTTTTCAGGGGCTTCAGGAGCAGAGTTTGGTTATGCTTCCCAAAATAAATTTAGGAACAGAGATTTGTAAAACAATTAATCCCTAATTATGCAAGATGAATCATGAGCATGAAAAACCAAATTCTTGCTGCAGAAGTAGCCTTACTTTCCCAGATGACATGCTCTTGTTCACAAATATTAAGGAATATTACGGAAATAATGAGGAAAATGTGAGATGGAAAGCCTTATTGACTTGTTCCCTTACTGTTGTGGCAAATTTAGGGGATCAGACCAATATGGTTGAAGTTTCCAGATGGCCTCCTGCCCATTCTCTGGAATGACGCAGTGGTACATAGCTGTACTGTAGTCATGCAGTGCCGTTTCAGATTTGCCTGAATTTTTTTGAGACCCTTGTTGTCAAATTTCAGTTTGATGTACCCATTCTCTCAACATGTTGGTATGGAAGCTACCCAGGTTACTATGACTCCTATGTTCAGCATCATTGTTTCATAGAAAGTCGAGGCAACCCAGCATTTTATAAAAAGCTCTTTTGTTTATAAGCAATTACATAATATTTTATTATGCTGTACTTTCCTTTTAACAGCATAATTATGTTTAATTTATGGCAAATGAAGGAAACTGTGCATGACAGCAAAAATATAGCTTGTACCTGGAAGTGGCAGTGAAACCATATTAGAAAAAAATAGATGTAGGGCCCCACTAGTTGAGCAATGTCACACTTTTCTAGCAATAGCTCATATAGCCTGCTGTGCTTAATAAAAATCAGCAAGGTCACCTGCATGATTAATTTAGCATTGGAAAGAAGGTGACAGAAGCAGCAGAAAAACCAGATAGCAACATACCTCACTCAGATATTGGTGACAAATCAAAAGCTCAAGTCCCTTATTTTGGATAGAAGCTCTTGCTGTTACAGAAATTACTGATAAAGACAAAATTGATAACAAGGACATGTGCTGTGTCCTTGTGAAGAGCCTAACTATTTTGACACCACCCAGCACTTTTCTCAGACAATGTGCCACCCAAGCATTATTAAATGCATCATAAGGAGTTATATTTTAGTTAATGGTTTTATAGTATTATTTTGTTTCCTTTTTAACAAGTGACATTTTTTACTTTGTGACAATACAGAGGTGGCAGAAATACTTTAGCTATGCTTGTATTCTTTGACTTAAAATCAACAAGAGAAAGACTGTATTTTTCCTAACAATACTAGTACTGCTGGAATAATCTTAAAAGTTGTTGTAAGAAAGGATAAGGAAGGAATAGGAAAACCCTCCTTATTTACATATGAAATTTTCTTACCTCAATTTTCAAAATCTGTAGTTCATATTATCGATCCCTCTAGTTTTCAGTGAGCATGAGATAGGTTACTCTCTCCATAAATTATAAACTTCACAGGCTGTTCTCAAATTTCCTCATTTGACCCTTTTGAGGGGATTCTTGTCAGCTGACAATTCTTTGGAGAAGCATCAAATACAGATTGTCCTGCAATGGTAAATTATATGGCTCTCCCACACTGATGTTATAGCAACTAGGACTGTGTGCACACAAGCTTCAGAATAATTTTTTAAACCAATCTCCCAGTTATTTCGTTCATTTCCAATCCCACACTTTGCCTCACTTGTATTTCTTTGACTGAAGATGCCATAAAGTTTAACATGGGAGACACTGACAGAATCATGAAGATGATGGTAACGTGAGAAATGAAGTGTGTCAGGCTTACTCACAGAGCCTTTAGAGAGATGACTGCTAAGTGAAGCAGCCAGTATGCTCATTTAGTTTACCCGTTTCTTGAAGCAAAGAATTTTGCCAGAAAAGACTTTGTCTACATATGAGTTAAGAGCATTTAATGTTATAATATTTTAATTTCAATCATTCTGGTGGATATTTTTGCATAGAAAAAGTAAAATTAAGTGATGTAGACATGAATTTCAAATACTTTATGCTAGCAGTACCTGCTTTTTTTCTCTTAATAAAAGTGAACAAACTAAAATATGCTCAAACTGTGTCCTAATCAGCACCAAGATGTGTACCAACCATATTTTGTCTGTGTGAAAAAGAAAGATTTGCATTTAAAAGAAAAAAATAAATCAAGTTTGAACAAGGCAAAAAAAAAGGTGATTTAAAAAAAATCTATTATTTTCATTCATCTTCTGCCATTAATTAGATCTATACTCTGAATGCATGTGCTACACTTCTTGCAAAGATTACAAAGTGTTTCACCAACAATGATTCATGAAGATTCACAACCCCTGGTGATTTAGGTAAATATTTATGTAAATGTCATACAGATCAGCAAACTGACTCACAGACAAGTGGTGTTTGTAAAAAAAAAATCACTAAGTTTGGATACATCTTCTCTCTTTTTTTTTTTCTTTTGCCTGTTCAATTTAACAGCTTACAATTCCTGTTTTCCAAATATGTCAAGTGTGCACATAGATCCAGAGAAGTAACAAAAACTAGATTACAAGAGCAGCAAATGGGGCGACCCAAGCATCTGACCATGTTTTTGTTTGGAACATTTTAACTTATTGTTGAACAGCTATTCTTCTTATAAGGAAAGTAAACGTGTTGCATGAGCAATAGCTAATGAGTTCTCCTGAGATGATGCCTGAAAGGAGATGAAAGAATGGAGTCCCAGTCCAAGGAATACATTGCAATATTCTCTGCAGTCAGTGGGGGCACCAAGGATCTCACTTAGGATGAAAATATAACATTTAGTTCTCTTATGTAAGTACTATATCTTTAAAAATTAACTTCACAGATTGTGTCTGAACTGCGAGCACTGCATCCTTAAACATGTATTGATTGCTCAAGTAGGCAGAATCAGAGCCTGATATTCCATGATTATCCTTATGATATGCCCTGAAGTTGTGTGAGAAATTATGGTTTCCAAGGATATGCAGGAAAGCAGACTGCCTGCCTAGTGTAGATATCAGGGAGGATCCCTGTGCAAGGTGGAATTGTTTCCTGAATGCCTACCAAATCCTAATTGTTTGTGACAGAACTGAGTTTTCCCAGGTCACTGTAAGATTTCGACTGTATGGCCAGAAGAGTAAAATACAGTTCAAACAGTATTTTTAAAAATTATATTTCCTATTAGTTTAACCTAAAACAGGCATAAAGAGCCAGAAGAGAATGTAAAGTACATACAGACTTTGAAGGGATGATGATTTTCAGTATTTGTGTCAGATAAAACAAATGTTTTGTGAGACTCTTTCTAACAACATTGCCTTCAAGGCTAAACTACATCGTGAGTTGAGGGGTTTAGGGGTTTAGAGGAAAATCAATATTTTGTATGGTTCTTTCAGTACCCATATTATTTTTCTGACACCCCAAAAAGTGTACTAGACTAGCAAAAGATCTCACCTAAACTTTGCCTGAGCTGCAAAGAGTCACAGTGGCAGTGAAAGCAACAATCCCTGTTCAGCAGAGAATTATCATATTTACTTTAAAGCTTGCATGGCATTGGAAAGATTTAAAGCCTTAAGTTGCTAAGATTGTTTATGCCAAGAGAAAATTAAAACTGAGGATAAAACAATTTCATGCAATGTATGGTTGGCTTAGTGTTAATGCATGTAGGACTTTGAAGGCTGAGGACCATTCACTGGGAGGTTTTATTTGAGCAGAAAAAGCTGTCAGGAGCTTCACTGGAAATTTTTGAATTAACTTCATGGATATTATGCTTTCCAGTAGATGTGTGTGGGGAATTTACATCTCTTGAAGTCTTCCTTAATGAAATCAAGAAATTATCTGTTTTTTGACATCTGTGTCCACATGTTGCAGGAACTCCTCAAAAGCTGATTCTTTGCATTGGCAATATGTATAATGAAATATCTTCAGACTTGCAGCATGCACATCATAATTACAGTAATTTCTGTCTTATGCCTGAATGTTCACAGGAATTTTCTGAAGATTCACCAGAGAAGGATCAAAAATTTTCTGTTTACTGGGGCTTACAGATTGTGCTCCCTTCAAGTGCAATATTAATGGTCACCCAGCAGTGTAGGCATGCTTTTGCAGTGTTTCTGGCAGCAGAAGCTAAAGCTTTTCCTCCCTGCCTCTAATAAGCAGTCTTGAACTTCATTAGTGCAATCTCATGGCAGAGCAGAAGTGCTCAGTTTAGCTAACCCCTGTCCAATCCTAAACATTCACTGACTGGTTTGGTTCTGTAGCTGTAGAGAACTGGAATCTCCTTGCTCAGAAAAAGCTGTGTCATCATGCTAAAGAAGCTTGCTCCTCACAAGGATCACAACTGCTAACAGTGGAAGTGAACCTGCCAATAATCATGTATTTGTGCCAGAAACGCAGTGTTGCCAATATTACAGTTTTACCGTGTTATGTATGCTATTTAGTGTATTTGTTAAACTTCCAGCACACTGAGTCTTGAGATTTCAGGAAAAGTGCAGCTCTTTTATTAAAGGAAAGGGGAAAAAAGTACTCTAAAATATTATGTTTGTGGAAAAAAGCTTGAAAAAGTTTGTAGGTATGAACAGAATGCAGGCTAAAGCTTGGAAATCAGAAAGCATACTGATACTACTTGACATTTTAAGTCTCTTGAGAATACAAGCATTTTGATCACTAGCAGTTGAAAATCCCACTGATTTTAACATGATTCTCATGTCTCTTTCAATCTTATACAATTGCTAACAGACTTCCAAAAGCTGGTTTTTTTCTGACTGTTTTTCTTTTTTAGAAAGAAATATGAAGTCTAGCATTGCACAGCACAAACACAGAATAAAAATGACATGCAGCACAGAGACAGCCTTGGCTTCTTCCTGAAAAATATAAGCCCTTGGCATTGCAGAGGTTTGTTATGGAGAGTTTTACTATCACAAGTAGCAGCAGTTGCACATTTTGAATTTAGGTCAACACGTATTTGTCTGAGTACTGAACTATTACATGAATTCTATCCTAAAACAATTTACCTTGTGTCTCATCCTTTATTACAGTACTTCTCTACAGGAGTAGTCATGGGTAATTTTGAGCTGGATTATGTGCTAAGAGGTTTCTTCTTATTTCTGTAACAAACTGCTATCCTGAAATATATCCTATTTGTCATGATTCTTAAACTGCAGTTTCTTATACCAAGAGATTTGAAATAGCAAATCCTATCTTCTTGCAATTCCCTTTTAATTGGGCTTGAAATTAATGGAAATCAAGTGTGATCACATTATGCTACAGCATGGTTTGGCTTGCTTTGCTATAAAAGGGAGTAAGATTGTCCTTCCACCTACAGACCAGTAACCTCTTGTTTGTTGAAGGAAATAGAAGTGTTTACTTGTTATCCTATGAAGTTGATTCCCAGGGACTGACAAATTCCTTGGTTCTCTCTGGGAATGTGGCCAAGATAAAACAGCTAACAGCATAGCAAATAGTGTCATTTGTTCCTGAGGAAAGTCAGTAAGATTTTATTTTTCACCTATGACTAAATGGGAGCATGATATTCTCCTTTAGAAGACATCTTTCCTCATTATCAAATTTTAAAAAATAGAGCCAGAGCCAAGATTTTCTGATATAAACCTTCTTTTTCTTAAGAAAACTATTAAGACTTAATATCAAACTAGAATATTTGATGACATTTAAAACCAAAATATTAAAATTATTTAAAAAGGGATTTTTTTAAAAGAAATAGTGAGTTTTCTGCTAAAGTACTTTAAATCAGAGATTATATTAACATCAAAGGTAAATGTATTTGAATCCCCACTTCTGTGAACTCTTTTGTGGGTTAGTCAGTGATAATGTTGTTAATGGAGATGTAGTTTTACTTGTCAATAAGCAGAGTGGTGTCTGTAGGAGGAGCCTGTACCCAATCTTATCTAGCAGGGGAAGAGAATGCACAGTGCTTAAATAATGAAGGGCATAACTGTTCTGGTTTGAAATAAGCTTGTATTAAACCCATAACCAGCCTTAAACTGTTTTCCTTTTAAATGGTGGAAATTTCCTGTGTGAGAATGTTGTTTATAGAAGAAAAACCTTGATGCATTATCAGAGGAAATGTTATTGCAACATGCATGAAAAATTCTTGACCAATGCTTATCGTACAGAGATATTTTAAAAAAAACCCTCACAGTGAGTTTCTTCTCCCCCACGTGGACATGCACGTAGACTGGAGAATGCACAGAATCTGGAATGTGGACACTTAAGAAAAACAACCTTTGGGCAGCTATATTCTACTTGTCGGAACAAATTGGTAATGAATTACAAACTGATATCATTAGGATCATCCTTTCAGTAGCTTTCAGGGCTGGGTGGTTTCCAGGGCTGAGAGCCTCAGAGAATATTTTAATAGAGACAGCAGCTGTTGATGCAGCCTGGTTGTTCTTTCTCCATGCATTCCGGCTCACAAGAAGAGCAGATGATGCTAAGGCTTAGTGTTCACAAAGGTTAATAAGCTCTATGCTGTACTCTTACTAGGTAGGTAGCACATATTCATACTTCAAATACAAGAAAATTTAGGCAGAAGATCTGTGCTATCACAACACTTTGCTATCCACTGTGTGGGTCAAGGACAGAGGGCGACTTAATAGCACAGACTGTGGTGGAAGAACGGAAGTGGGAGAAGTGCCTTCTGATCAAGTATTTCCTGCCTCTCAAATATTACAGGCTGGTGGGTATGCCCTGTCAGCCTCACATGCTTAGTGTACCTTCTGTACATGGAATAGCTGTGTCCCTGGCATAGCGCATGGCACACATTCCAAGGAAAAGAGAAAGGAATTTGTTGTTGTTTCTTGGTTGCTTGGATTTCTTGTTGTTTTCTTCTGGGTAAGCACAGTCATGGGTAGATTCCTCCAGAGTGTGCCTCTGGGAAAAACTTGAGGAGCTAGCTTCAGTCTGCAGATTTACAGGCTCGTCAGACACCTTACATACCACCTGCCTGAGAATTCCACACATCATTGATGCTGACAAATATTACATACCCACAGGAGGCTGAGGGAGGAAAACTAAAAATCAGCTTGGTACTTAAATAGAGAGAGGGGGAAAAAAGCATCAGGCTTTAAGTAATAAGATGCAGTGAGAAGTAGAATATTTGTCAGGTAAACAAAAAGTAGGCAATTCCAAACTCCAGCATTTTGGATAAAGAAGGGAGAAAGGTTATGTCTAGGGGCATAGTATGAAGCTTGGTTAGCCTATGAAGAAGAAAAATGAAGCAAAGGCTTACACACTGTATCTATGATTTAAGAGACACTTTCTCCACAGGGAGTCAGTGAGGTGTGGAGATGCTTCCTTTCAGTGTAGGTTGACTCCACAGCCTTAGAGGGGGTTGCTGGCCAGGTCAAGAGTGGTGCAGTGCAATATTTATGTACAACCAGAGGCTTGATCTTCACATGGCCTTATCTGGGCAGGCATGGTTTTATCTTCCTCTGTCGCTAGTGCTGCAGTGTGCCAAAGGTAAGTGCTGACTGCGATGGTGGCTTGTCCAGGGGATGGTCTCTTCTGGTGAGTGCCTGAGCCTGGGGAAAGCTGTGATGCTGTCTTTAATCCATCCTGGCCTAGTGGAAGCTGTCTTTAACTTGCAGTGTGGATGTGGCTTCCCCCACCTGGTTTTGGATCCCCTGTGCTGGAAGCTCCAATGAAGGAATGGAGGCAATTATGGGGCTGAGGGATCATGTTCCACTGCACGTAGGGTTAAAGCATTGCACTTGTTCTGTGAGGATTCAGAGGGAGACTCTGTAGATAGAGAGGAGGATGGCAAAGAGCTGGCTCTACTTGGAGAAAAGGTGGCACAGGGAGGGCCTGCTGGCAAGTGGAGCTAGGAAGCATGGAGTGAGCAAGGAAGCAACAGGAGGTGGCACAGTGACAGTGTGTCCATGGAAGGTGGTTGTAGGGGGCTGCTCACTCCCTTTCCCTTGCCAGACCGACTGCCCTGGATCTACCTCGGATGGACATCCCTCTCCCCAGGACACAGCTGCATACCACAGAGAACCCTGGCCTGGTCACTGGGAAATCTTGGCACATAGAACTGGCTGCTGCCAGAGAATCAAAGTTAGGTTGAAAAAGACCTTTGGAGATCATCAATCCAACCTTTGACCCAACACCACCATGTCAAATAGGCCATGGCATGAAAAGCCACATCCAGTCTTTTCCTAAAATCTCCAGGGACAGTGATTCTACCACCTCCCTGGGCAGTCTATTCCAAGCTCTAATCACCCTTTCCATGAAGAAATGCCTCCTAATGTCCACCCTGAACCTCCTGTAGCTTAAGACTATGTCCTCTTGTCCCTGTCATTTGTTACGTGGCAGGAAAGGCTGACCCCCACCTGGCTGCCCCCTCCTTTCAGGCAGTTGTAGAGAGTGATGAGGTCCCCCCTGAGCCTCCTTTTCTCCAGGCTGAACACCCCCAGCTCCCTCAGCTACTCCTCACAGCATTTGTGCTCCAGACCCTTCCCCAGCTCTGCTGCCCTTCTCTGGACACGCTCCAGCCCCTCAGTGTCTTTCTTGCAGTGAGGGGCCAGAACTGAACACAGCATTGGAGGAGTGGCCTCACCAGTGCCCAGTACAGGGGGACAATCACTGCCCTGCTCCTGCTGGCCTCACCATTGCTGATCCAGACCAGGATGCCATCGGCCTTCTTGGCCACCTGGGCACACCCTGGATCATGTTCAGCCAGTTATTCACCAGGACCCCCAGGTCCTTCCCAGCCACTCTGCCCCCAGCCTGCAGCGCTGCCTGGGATTGCTGTGACTCAAGAGCAGGACCGGGCACGTGTCTTCCTGAACCTCAAAGCCTGGCCTCCCTGACCTGTAATACAGCGACAGACATTTCTACTCGCTACATTTCCCCCGATTCCGCACCGCTCCGCGGGCACCGGGGCGGGGCGGTGCCGTGACGGCGCGGCGGGGGCGGTGCCGGTGCCGGGTGCCCTCCCCGACATGGCCGCTTCCTGCAGGTAAAGCGCCGGCCGGGCCGGGGCTGCAGCGCTCGGGCCTCGCCGGCTCTGGATGGGGACGGGGACCCGCGGGGGCGGCGGGAGCGCAGGCGGCCTCTGCCGCTGGTTCCCCTCCGCTCCCGTCCCCGTCGTGCCGCCCTGTGTGCGGAGCAGAGCCCGCGGCGGCCTGGCCGCGGCCCCGACTCTATCGCTGTCCCTGTCAGGACGAGGTGGTGTAAGGGGGAGAAGGCCAAGTCAGTCCCTACGTCTCCTTCACAGCTCTTATAGCCTCCCCCGTGTGTACTCAAGGCAGAGCAGAAGGGACACTGCCGTGAGGGTGGTGTGGCCCTTGAACAAGTTGCCCCGGGGAGGTTGTGGGCGCCCCAATCCTGGTAAGGTTCAGGGCTTTGAGAAACCTGGTCTAGTAGGACGCGCCCCTGCCCATGGCGCGGGGTTTGGGACTGGTTGGTCTTTAAGGTGTGTTCAAACCGTGAACATTCTGTGGTTCTACGACGAGCTTCTGTGGTTATTCCTATTATCGTTGTTGTTTGCAGCGAGTGCCCAGAGCCCGGGGGTTTGCGGGGTGCCCGTGAGAGGTTTGGTGCTGGCTGCCATAGCAGAGATGGGATGGGACAGCCGGGAGGACACTGCTGGTGCCTGGATGTGCTGGTGCCTTCAGGCGCCTTTGGCCAATGCTGCTCTTAAATCTGGTGCCTTCAGGCGCCTTTGGCCAATGCTGCTCTTAAATCTCACCTTCCTACCTCTTGAATGTACTTTTTTTTTCCCCCAGACGTCTGTGTGAATACTGTGTCCTTATACGTTCTGGCAAACCAAGCCGAAACTGAGTAACAAAGAGCCCAACTTATCCCTGATCGTGGCGCTCCCTCTGCCGACAGCCGCTGCTCAGCTCTGCCCGGCCACCAGGTACTTTCGTTTTCCAGAACCGCCTTCTACAGCAAATAAGCTTGATGCATTGCATTAAAGCTTTACATTAACCTTTGTAGTAACTTCAGGACAGTTTTGTGGCGTGCTATAACCTTAGGTCTTATTGCAAGGCGAAACCATTTTCACTGTGTGTTTTCAGGAAATGCTTTTTAAAAATACTTGTAAAACTAGGTGGTAACAGTAATGAATGCAATGAATGGATTGATCCTTTTTCTTCTGTAGTCATAGTGGCCTTTCTAAAGCAGGTGTGAGATCCTAGCAAATGAAGTTTCCTACTTATATACGGTTGAGTGTGATTCCTTAATTCAGGGCAGACTTGGTTTCTGTGCCTGCTGAGTTGAGCCACTGGTAATGAGAGAGTTTAGACCTGATTCAGACAGAGACCAAGGGGATATTTTGCTGTCTCAGCTATGCAGGTAGTACTGTTTAAGATGCCTTCAGGAGGCACTAGAGTGGTGCTGGCAAGCGTCACACAGCACATCAGGAAGGTCTCCAGCTTCTCGAGCAGCAGGTGAATGCTGAGTGGTGTGGGACAGGTCATCTCTGCCAGTATTATGTGCTATTTAGACAGCTGAATCACACCTCAGCTGTTCCTTGTTCAGTTGTTTAGTTCAGCGGTTATGAAAGGATAAAAAGCAGGCTTTCAGATTTGCTGGTTTGACAAATATTGTGGCATGGCTCCTTTGCTTTTGCCTGGAGAATGTGGGCATTTGTGAGGACCTGACTAAAGGGCTGGTTAAACTCAGAACTGCTTTCCCCAGAGGTCAGATGAAGTCTTCCAGTGTGTAGAGGTGTAGATGTTATGAGAGAGGCCTGACCCTTTCAGTGTGAGTCCTCTGCAGGCTGCATGACAGTGGTCTGACTGATATGGGTGATGTGAATAGCCTCCATGCTTTTCCATCTGAATCCAGTTTGCTTGGTTCCAGAGCATTAACCTGTCATGTATTTTTGCTCTCTTTCTGTCAACTCACCAAGTCCAAGATGTGTCACTTTCCTGTGAAGTGGTTTGAGACTGCCTGACCCCTTCTGCAGAGGAACCTGCACATGTGTGGGCTGTAAAGATGTGGGGTGTTGTTCACCTTTGTGTGGCAAATCAAGTGGGACAGGCCAAGCCTTTTGGACCCAATTGTGTAGATGGTGATGCTTAGGGACATAGGGTTTAGTGGTGGACTTGGTAGTTCTAGATTAAACATCTGAACTCAACCTTACAGGTCTTTTTTTAACCTAAAGGATTTGGTGATTCATTGAAGTCCTGTAATTGCACAGCTTGGTCATAGTAGGCTTGCTGAGGGAGCCTGCAAGTCATCTGAATCTTGGTAAGGGTAACCCATTAGATGCACTTAGCAGACTTCACTTAATAAAAACTCTTTGTGCTTCTTTTCATGAGACTTTTATTTCTGCCC
>VXBU01016449.1:1168182-1224798 GCA_013400315.1 Bombycilla garrulus | reverse complement strand
CCCCCCCACCTTAGCTTCTAATTATCTTAGCCTTTTGGGTGTTGTTTTTTTAGTTTTGTTTTCTTTGTGTGTGTGTGTGTCTCTTACTGTGCTTTCTTTTTTTGGTTTAAGCTAGTTTGAGATATTTTTGATCATTATTTAACTAATGAAGGTCATGAGGACCATTGCTCTCTGTGTGTTTAACACTGTTGATTAAAGTAAAGAATCTTATTTTTAATTGTTTTGAGCTATTTGTCTTGGGAAAGAAGAATGTTGTTTTCAAAGAATGAGCTTGTGGCGTGTTTGCAAGTGTGCCATCAGGAAGGGAAAATGATTATTTAAGAACTGTGCTTTCGTTTGAGGAAGGGGAGGGAAAACATCAGAGTATAAATAGACAAAAAGCCCTTAATGAGCACTGTTGCTTTAAAGAGAAATGGCAGATAGTTCCTAACAAATCTGTAATAAAACTGATTTTACAGAGATCAAGATTGATTCTTTAACCCATTGATCTTTTCAGCCTCTACACTTAATTTCTGAAGTCATGTGAAATAATTATTTTAGTAGTCTTCTCATTTTTCAGACACTCTGCCCTGTTTCAGTTTTGTTACTTGTGAGATTTTTGTCTCATGCATTTTGCCTTCATTGCATATGTGCATGGTTGTGCTTGAATTCTCTCTGAGACATCCTAGGAAATGTCAAGAGTCTAACGGTGGTAGGATGGATTTTGGTGCTAAGTAATTTATTAAGTGTTTTTTGATTTTTGAGGTTTTTTTTTTTGGTCAGGCTCAGATATAAATGTGGTCTTTATGTGATCTGGTATGTGTAAAACTTGAATAATGCCAGGGAGTCAGGGTTGGAACTGTTACAGCCTTGCATGTGCCACCTCAAACTTGTTAGCAGGCATATGAAACCATATCGGGAGAGAATTGTTGATGCCCACCATGCGCTATGTTTGCTTGAAACGGTTGTTGATGAGGGTTGCAATTCATTTAAGACCACTGTAAAATTGTGTTTGAGAATGGAAGAGGAATGGTAGGAGGATGAACTAAGTAAGTGGAAAGGAAGGGCAAAAGACCGAGTCTTCTTTGGCAGCATTTATCCTGCTTCTTTTCGGAGGATTAGAATATTTAATTTCCACAGAGTGCTTTTGTCATTCTAATTCTCTTTCAAGATTTTTCTTGTGCAGTGCAGTTGAAAGTTGTGCAGGTTGATGATGGTAATGCTGCAGCAATCACAGGGAATACATACTTACAGCTCCCATGCAACACTTCAATATTTTGTAACAATCTTACTAGCATATCAGTGCTTGTTTAAAACAAAATTTTTGCTAAGTCATTCAACACGAAGTTTCAGCAAATACTAATTCGAGGGTTTTTTTACCTTCACCGTTTTTTGTCATACAATCTCATATTGTCATGATTGTGTCTGCAGTTTAGGTATTGGGAAGCAGCTCTGCAGTCATGCAAGTGGATGAGTGACTGTTGGGACAGTTGACAGAGTTAAATAATTACATATAGGGGTGATTAACCTAGTTTTGTTTTGGGTTTTTTTTTCCTTAAAAATAACTGAAACAAAACCAATTTTTTTGACAGGAAGAGGAGATGGAAGGATTATTGTCAGGTTGATGATGATAAAAGAATGGAATAGGACAGACAACTGCAATTGGGTTGTCCGGCTATACTGTTAGGAGGATTTTTGGCAAAGAAAAGAAGATACCTCTAAAATGCAGGTAAGAGAGTATGTTAAAGGGGGAGATAAAGTCAAAGTCAAGCTGCATCAATGTCTGGGAGCTTTGTCATAATCTCACGTGAAATCTGGACTCCTCTCTTGGATTTGAAGGAAGTGGAAAAAAGAAAGAAAAAGTAGGCTCAGAGAAATGTGGGAAGGTACTGTATGATCTTAGTAGAGTGTTAGACCAGAAGTGGCAAAAGATGCAGCAAAACCTGGAGAATGCCAGTGACCTTTAAGTACTCACTGGTTGGTAAATGCTATGTTGCAATGAAATTCAGTAATATATATATATATATGTGTGTGTGTGTCTGTGTGTATATATATATATACACACACACATACAGTTTTCTGTTCTTTCTCACAACAGGAATGTGATTTGCATTAAGTTTGGGAGATGTGGTGGTAAATGACGTGTGGAGCATTCTAGTTCCTTGCTCTAGCACATCTAATCATTGCACACATTTTTCTACTCTCAAGAAGGGCAAGTTTGGCCAAATGTCACACTTGGTTGTAATTAGGTAAAAGGAGCCAAACATTTCATCTCCAGCTCAAGCATTTGATGATGCATGAGAATAACTGAGAAGCTGAGGTAATACAAATCTCATGGCAGTTCCACACATAATTTTTTCTCATGTTGTGCTCTGGAGAGATTGTAGAGAGAGGGAAATTAGCTGAAATTACAGTATGAAAACAGGAGGGGCAGACAGGTTAAAACCCGAAACAGATGTAGTGCTACTGTGAATGTGAATAAAGGAGTGAAGAAGAAGAGGGAAGTGGGAAAATGAAATCAGACATCATAGCAATCTTTTAAAACTTTATTTTTGGGAGAGATCCTTTTCAAGCAGGACACTAACTATGTGTTGTTATTCCTGTTCTCCAGAACACCAGTATGGAAGCTAAAACCAGTGAAGATCATTTGAAAGTCCAGAAAATGAAGAAGAAGGTATTGAGGAAGCAGGTCAGAGCTCAGCATACATTGATGAGACATGAGGGCATAAAGTGTCTCTCCCAAGCCACGCAGGTGACTGGTAATTGTGATTTTGATGGTGGTGTTAAAGTGCTGCTTATCTGTGTTCTCTTCTCACATGTGTTGTTGTAAAATGCAGTTCTTTAAAATGCACTTCCCAAGACTGAGGGTTTTCTGTGCTTTGATTTCAAAGCAGAACTGTGCTTCAGCAGTTCAGTGTCTATCGGTAGACTCTGTAGGCCTTTGGATAAGTTTTTTTTTAAATCTCAATCAGTAGTTACTTGGGTTGAGGAGAAGGAGGAAGCATTGGAAATGCTATTGAAGTAGATAAACTTCTTTCTCTGTGGNGACTGGTAATTGTGATTTTGATGGTGGTGTTAAAGTGCTGCTTATCTGTGTTCTCTTCTCACATGTAGCAAAAAGTGACAGGAGCTTGCAGACCAGTTAGAGTTTATAATTTCCCTCCCTCATTTATGAAGAAATACAAATGGCTTGAAACAGTGTAGAGAGTATAATTTACACTATGCTTGTTCATCCTGATCCTGCAAATTCTTCCCATTCAAATATGGAAGCAAATCTTTATACATTTTTGTAATACAATTTTTGCTCAGATTTCACACTATATGGACAGATGTTAATGGATCAGCAATCTTGTTTATATTGTAAACTCTTTAGAGCAAAGACTGGATTTTTCTAGTGTTGCTTGGAAATGGGTCTGTAATTGTTCCCCTTGTAACTCTCCCATGTACCAAATTATCCATCTAATTTATCCAAAGAGTAATTTTGGAGTCCAGCAAGGTGTTTTTGGTGACAGAACACTTGAATAAGTGCTATATGAAACAAAATCATAGTGCTAGGGGTAAACTTCTGTCAGGAATATAGAAAATACTTCCGGCTTTGTGCAAGAGTCTGACTATCTCTAAATTCCATCATCAGTTGCTGCATGTGCTGCAGCAGTGGTGTAGTAGGGTCTTTGTAGATTAAGTGGATGGAGTGGTTTGAACCTCTGCATGTCCTTCACAGGCATGGGTCCCTCCATCAACAACATTCTGGAAAATAGCAGTAACTAATAATGAGGTAAACTTCGAAAAAATGTGATCCGTAGCGGGCAGCCTGATGCAGAGCTTAGAACAGATGTTAACAGAGCCTTCACAAGAGGCATAATCATAGCAGTGCTCAGTGTAGAATGTTTTTTTTTAATGACCCTCCTCTTCAGTTCTAAACCTCATTTTCTGGTTTTTTTTTAGAGAATTGAAGTGCTGTCATTTGAAATAATTGAACACTTTTCCCAGCTGTTTCAGAAACTTCCAAAATTATGTGTGCCAGTGCCACTGTTTGCTTGCTGTACACTTGATGCACACATACCAGTTCAAAGTGTGCATTAGCTGAGGAGGTGTTTCTGACAGAGGGTGCAAGGCTTTCAGCCAGATTATGTGCTGGGCAAGCAAAGGTTGCCTTAGCCTTGTATAACAAGCTGATGGAAATATAAATATCTTTTGCAGAATACCTAAAAGAGTGCTCAAGGGTTTAATTTTTCTTTATAGTGCTGTTCTCTTGGTAAAATGTTAGTTTTAAATGAACCAATTTGGGTTACTAATTCTTTTTTTTTCTGATTTGTTTTGTTTTTAATTTCTTTTCTATTAGAGCCTGGTTATTGCCAATGCTGGTCTTGGTAATGGGATGAGTAGGCAGCAGTTGCTCAGGATACTAGAAGAATATGGAGCAGTGGAAACACTCTTAATGCCACCAAATAAGCCATATTCATTTGTGAAATACAAGATAACAGAAGAAGCCAAGAAAGCCTTTCATGCTCTTAATGGAAAGGAAGTAACACTGGAAGACTGTGGCCAAAACATTGTTCTATATATTAATTTTGTGGAAAAAGGTGCAGTTTTTCTGCTGTCCTATATATCCAACTTTCTGCATACTGCTCCTCTTTGCTTTTGCTTCCTGGGATGTAAATATAGGTAAAAGCACACTAGTTTCTGTAAGTAGACCCAGAGAATGAAAGCTAGAATCTGAGATTCAAGACCTAAAATAATCTTTGCTCCTTTTATTCCAGGTTAGGATATTCTAATTTCAACTCTCTTACTTGGAAGCAAAAGGGAAAAAAATATTTGAGAAATTTCCTGACCCTTTAAATACTGTACAGGAAGGTTTTGTTATTAAGGAGCCTGGAGAATCTGTGGACAGTTCATTGGATTTCTCGTGTGACCCTAGTCTTGCAGTCTCTATCTCAGCTCCAAGAAGAAAAATATGCACAATTAAATTTCTGTCCTTTTTTTTTACCCCTTTTCCCCATTTTTTTTTTTGAGGTGGGTGATTATAAGCTGTTTAGTATAAGAACTGTTGCTCTTTCTGTGAGCTTTCATAGTGTCTAGCTAAAAGGGTTCCTGGTGTCACTCTGTACATTCTGCCAGCAAATAGTTTTTTATGAGCTCTTAGGGTAGCAAACTGAATGTCCCAACGTCAGTGATGTTGTACACTCACCTGGGTATTGTTCTGTACTCCACATTTGTACATATTTGATTACAAAGTCTCTATCTTTGGAAACAATTTGCTGATATGGTAAATCACTAATATTCTACAAAATTAAAATCAAATTCAGGTAGAACCTAGAAGTGATAGGGAAATTCTGTTTACCATTATTTTTACAGGGAAACCAAAAAAGTGGTCTTGTGTTTGACTAGTGTAAAGTCTTGTTGATCTTATGCAGTTTTCAGAAAGCACTGGAATGATGCAAAACTTGGGCCTTACCCCGTTATGTCGTGACAAAAAGGGATCGTTCATTCTCCAAATAAGACCACAGTGAGGGCTCCATTGTATCATTAAGCATTTCTACAGCTGTACTATATTCTCCAAGTATTTATATCCCCATAGGGAACAGAGGTTTTATTTTCTCTGAAGAGTGACAAAATTCTCTTCTTTTTTTTTTTTTTCATATACCTCAGTTTCCTTGCAAAATGCTGCTCCTACAAGCTTGCCTCCAGGCTTAATGGTCATTGAAAAGATTATTTCTCCAGAGGAAGAAAGGAGGATGTTGGAAAGTATTGACTGGAAAGAAGATGAAGATACTCAGAATGGTGGGTAGAACTGTAGGAATTGAGACATTCTGTACTTTTATGCTGGTTTTGTCCTGCAGTTTCAGGGTACAGGAAGTCTGCATTTGGGTAAATGTATTGTCAGAAATGATTCTCTGTTCTTAGCATTTTAGAAATTATGTCTTATAGTGCAAGTGATCAGCTCCTTGGGGCAAGTGATCTGAATTGATATTCTGGAGTGGATTTACTTGAGTAAAAAAACTGTATCCAGAGATGGATTAAAATATTTTTTAATTAGTAAAATTGACATAAAAATATTTTTTATATATCTTGTGCCAAGCACAGGACTGTTTGTAATTTGATGTCCATCTCTTCAGATGTGTCTTCTTTTATATTAAAAAAAAAAAATAACTTGGTGAGACATACATTCTGGATGCTTTCATGCTTTCACTTGAGCTTGTGGAGTTAAATCCTTCCATAAATGAATTCTTGGAAATCACTTCAGAGTTCCTGTGTAAATTTGTTCCATGGAGCAATGCAGAAGGTTTTGTTTACCTTAGCTGCTGTGTAACTTGGTGATTAATAATGGTGAATATTTATGTATCTGTAGGGCACTTATCAGGTGTAAATTCAGAGATCAGGGCAAGAAAAAGATGCATTAAGCATGGCTCAAAAAAGTTGTTATTCCCTGCTTCTTGCATATACAAAAACACCATCCCTTTGACTGACAGCAGCAGTGAATGTGATGCTTGAGGAATTCCAAAAGGTAGAAGCAGAAATGTGTGCATGAAGAATGAGGGTCACATACACTGTTTTAACTGCTCATTAAGGAATATTTAGGCTTAACATGTAGCATGGAATAGGGAACATAGTAAATTGCCTGCAATGTTTCATGTAGTCTTATGCAGTCTAATCTTTGAAGTTATGTGTTTTTACAGCCCAGAAGACTTTAAAGCATAGAAGAGTAAAGCATTTTGGGTATGAGTTTCGCTATGATAACAATAATGTTGATAAGGACAAACCATTACCTGGAGGTGAGAACTTCCCTATTAAACTATGCTTATTTTACACTGATGTTTGAACTATAAGGTAAAACCTTTAAGCCTTGCTGAGTTATGTCTGTGAGATTCTGGTTAAAGGAGAGCCTTTACTGTATTTTAAGCACACACAAAAGTGCTTTTGAATTTTGAGGTTCACTCCAAATTATTGTTAGTGCATTAAGCTTATTGACTGGTCACTTGGAGCCAGAGGTTGCTGCCTTTTGCTGAGCTCTGGTCACATAAGGCTTTTGGGATTGTAATTGTCATTCCTTCTTAGCTTTTTGCTCCATGAAACAATTACGTGTTACAAATTGCATATTAATTTGTTTGGGGGATGTGACGTATTTTGCTGTATATATTTATCTCAACCAGCTTGAAGCTTGCTGGATGCACACTGAAGTAAAATTTCCTTTGATCTGAAAGCAATTTTGTAAAGGTTTCAATAACTCATATTTGGAGTTGAAAGCTGTGAGTCAGAGCAAAGCAAGTGAGTCATCTTATAGACTTAGATTTAAAAATAGTAAAATAGGAGAGTTAAATTCCTGTAAAACTTGAAGGTGTTTAAGGTGATGCATGTGTGCTGGGGTGGATGTAGCATGCAACAGAAGGATTCTGGTTATATTAAGATTTTAACTGTGAAGCTATATCTTTGTAACAGAATTGATATGTGAATTGTTTCCTAGTCTCACAGACTATTTTGTGTGAGAGAAAAGCATAAACACTTCTTGGGAGAAAACAAGAGTAAGAATCAGTAGATTCATGGAAGGGATAGTAGTAACATGTTTGTTGGTGTTACCTTCAGCAGAATTTTTTTCAATCAACTCCTCAAGTAAAATAGCAAACCAAAGCTTCACTGGAGGACTATACCTTCCATTCCTGTTTCAAGAGCAGCTTAACTTCAGCAGATTTTTGTGGTGATATCTAATCCACTTCTGTAACAGATTTCCAGGGACTAAATTTTTTAGAGAGCTCTCTGCACAACTGACTCTCTGCATTATTTGCTTCTTGACTGCAACTTTTTTATTGTAATTGGTGAAAACTTTGCGTCTGATTTGATGTGGTTTTATTTATGTATAGAGATACTGCGGTTTGCATTTGTAAGGAGGAATCTGCTTCTGATTTCAGAGGCCTTGGAAGAGTGACCTTTCTAATTCTGAGATCTTAAAAATGTGTTAGATTTGAAGATTAGGCCCCGAATTCTGATGTGTGTGTAAGCAGCAGATGTAGAGTAATCATCATTAAAGATAGACTTGCAAGTATATGAAGCTAATTCTATGTATTTTCCTAGTTATATATATTGTAAAAAGCTGTCCTGTCCTGTTTACAGTTCTGTTTTTATAACTAGGTCTTCCTGAAATTTGCAACCCATTCTTGGAGAAGTGCTTAAAGCAGGGATATATCAAACATAAACCTGATCAACTAACTGTAAATCAGTATGAACCTGGACAAGGTAAGTTTATTTGTCCCTCAAAAATTCAGAGTTCTTTCTTTTATGTAGTGGTTTAACCCTGATAGGTAACTAAGCACCATGCAGCTGCTCCCTCATTCCCTTCACCGAGGTAGAGGAGAGAATTAGAAGATAAAAGTGAGAATACTCATGGGTTGAGACCAAGACAGCTTAGTAAGTTTAAAAGAAAAAAAAAGGCAAACAAAACAGAGGAAGACAAGTGATACCAAAAAATATCCTTGGCTACTGGCCAATCAGTGCTCAGCCAGTCCCTGAGTAATGACATCCCTGGTAAACTTCACTTGTAGTGTTATTACTGATCACAATGTCACATGGTCATACGGAATATTCTTTTGGTCAGTTGGGGTCAGTTGTCCCAGCTGTGTCCCCTCCCAGCTTCTTGTGCACCCCCAGCTGACTTGCTGGCCGGGGAACATGAGAACCATAAAAGACCTTGATGCTGTGTAAGCACTGCTTAGAAAGAGGTAAAACATCCATGTGTTATCTACGCTGTTTTCATCACAAATCCAAAGTATAGCACCATACAGGCAACTGTGGAAAAAATGAACCGTATCCCAGCCAAACCAGTATGACTTCACTAAAAAGCAGGAGAGTGGAGCATCTAACTGTGGAATGGTGTAGGGACAGGATTTAAGCACTTGCTTGATCTGTTTCTTCTGTAACCAGAGATGCTTTGAATCAAAACTAAAGTCTAAGTACTGGTTTCTGCACCTGTGAACTTAGGTTCAAAACTGCAGATTTTAATACCACTATTATGGAAAATGATGGTGTTTGAGTTCAAGGCCAGATTTGAAAACTAACTATAAAAAGATTCAAGAATAAACAGTCGTATTTCTTCTAGTTAAGTGCATTGTTTTACTCCAAACTTGTAGTGTGCATACAGTCTCCAGGAAATGGCTCTTGCTGTTAGTGCATATGCTATAATGGTAGTGCATGTGATATATGGAGTCTTGGGTATGATGCAAGCAGTGTTCCCTGATCTTAGAAATAAGGAATTACTGTATTTTTGTAATTTTTCCCAAGCTGGAGGCTTCTGAAGAAAAATAAGCTTCTAATCACACTTCTAGGGAATAAATCACGTCCTTTACTTTTTGCTAAGCTTAGTCATCAAGGTTAAGTATCTGGCTTGCTTTCCAGGGTGAGTATCTCATTTGTCCTTAGGAAGAAAGAACAATGCCTTTACTCTTAGAATTAATGTCTGACAGCTATTACAGTGCCTGCTGAACAGGGGTCTGAAAAGCTGATCCTATTTGTTTGGGTATCTGACAATCTGTTAAATCTGTTAAGTTGTGTACTTATGGCTGGGGCATCTGAGGCAATTAGTTAGAATTGTAGATTTCTATCAAGAATGGAAACAGGTTTTTTTGAAAAATAAAACAAAAACCCAGAGCAAAATACCCTTTCTTAAGTGCAAATCATTAGGATATGAATGAGCACAGAGTGCAGTCAGATTAATACTGTCTGTATCTTGGTTCTGATCCATTTTTTTCATTGGAAATTATACTTGAAATTTTAGAAAGTGAGTTATGGCTGAGTATTTAAGCTGGAGGGGCCACACATAAGATACATTAAATGAGGTGAGTAGGTCAGTGTGGTCTTGGTTGAGCTGTGACAGTGTGGAGAGCTCTCAGTGTCCTCTCGTTGCGCAGTGAACAGCACAGACTTCAGTGTGCCTCTTAAAGCACAGCCTCAGTGCTTTGTACTCAGGCAAAGTTATGAGCTGTAACAGACAGGTATCTGTCCTTGGTTTTCAAGTCTCACTGATTTTCTGTCAGATTAAATGTTGGTCTCATAAAACACTTGTATTGTTTTCACTGAAACTAATGGAATTCAGAATATTTACATCTGGATGTAAAATCTGCTGTATAATAAGGGTGTTTTATAGACCCGACTGACACTTTAGAAGAAATTGTTTTCAACTTACGAATTCTGTACAGAGCCCAAAATGAACTTGGGTAGAATTTTTAATAAACAAATCAAACTGTGACAGTTTGGATGGTATAGGAATGACCTTGTCTTCCTCGGCCTGCAGTGGATCAGAGGAAGGTGCAGTTGCATTCTCCCAAGCTGTTTGCTGTTCTCCCTTGTTCCACTGCTGACTGCCGTTCCCCACCATGTGGTGAGATCCTGCTGTGGCATGCACACTGCTGTTCTAGCACTTGGCATTAAAATGTGCCATACAAGCTGCAGGGATTGGCAGTTTCTTTCCAATTAGCAGGTATGAAAGAAAAGTCTAAACAAACCCTAAAAAATGACCGTCCTTTTGGCAATTGTCAGTTACGTGTGTGTACTCACACATGCACTGACAGATGTATTACACAGGGGTTAGCCTAGCAGCAATGTGTGTTTGCCTAGGAAGTGCAAAGCAGAGGCAGGACTTGATCCTGACAGTGCCTGCCTCTGAGGTAGTAGGTCCTAATGCTGCAGCTGAAACCCTTGATGCAGTTTGCTTAGGAAATAGAGGGATCTGAGATTATTCCTCTGTGAAGAAGTGAGGAAGAAATATATTATCACGGATGAACTAAAGCCCAACAGCCATATATACCATAACTGTTGGTGCCAAGGGCTAAACTGCCTGCAAGGAGAGCAAAGTGCTTGAGCTTCTCTCTGCAGCAGGGAGAGCATTTGAAGTGATCCAGGAGTGAGCAAAGCCCTGGAGTAACCTGAAGTATCTTCTAGATATTTCTACTGATTATACAAGACACTAAGGTTAATTGTATACATCTAATCTGGACATGTAAATAAGAAAATTGCCCTGAATTCTTACAGAAGGAAATTCCATTGTTTATGGTAAGTTTTGTTTGTCCAACCATACATCCCAGTTTTCCATAAGGACACCTATAGAAATAGAGCTTGCTAATGGAGATGGCATTCTATTACTGTTGTTATTATTACTATTCTATTGACTTTTTTGTTGTTTGGTTTTTTTTTTAAACAGGGATTCCCCCTCATACTGATACACATTCTGCTTTTGAAGATGAAATAATCTCTCTCAGTTTGGGAGCTGAGGTAAACTTAATGTTTGCATGAGGTCTGATCCTTTACTGAGAAGCTCCATTTTTATATTGTTAATTTAATTTTCCATGGTGTCTGTCCACATTTATCTGAACTTAATATCAAGTATGAAAGGTGGTGTGATATGCTAATTAAATAAGTAACTGCAATGCGATGTTGTCACTGGAAGATTTGCCAGTTACATCAATGATTTTTAAATCTTGGCATCCAGATCTCCATTGATTCATCTTCATTACATGCTTTAATTTCCCATATTCTGCCTCAGTACTGCAGCCCTGGGCTTTCTTATCCTTTCCATTTCAATGAAAAGGTTGACTTTGGCTCAGATGCTCAGTTACTTCATTGATGTAACACCATAAGCAGTGCATTTCTAGGTTATTGTAACACAGCCAGACTTGGACCATTTCTAGATATTTCAGGTGTAGGCATTGGATTGCAGCCCCTTAGGTATCTCATAAATTACAGTGTCTTTTCCTAGTGGACCATAAATACACTTTTTAGGTGCAGGCAATCAAAGCACAAATGTAGTAAAACAAGCCATTGGCACATGAAATGCTGCATTATTTGTGATTTTTCTTTCTAGTACTTTTACAAATTTTTATGATTTCTTTGTGGTATTGTGCACTTAGCTCTTCATCTGATTTTAAAATTAAAGTATGAGTTGCAGTAATAGGTGAGTTACCTATTTTAGGAGTGAAGCCCCCTTCTCTATTCCCATTAAATCTTACTACCAGCAAAATTTACACACTGTTAATAAATAATTGGACTTAGACATACAGCCTCAACCTTTGGTGTCTTTCAGTTCTCTTTATTTTCCTTTTGTAGGATAACTCTTTTTCCTACCTGAATACATTAGGTTGCAGTGTGGTGGAAAACATGCATAAAGCCAAATGTCTTGTCCTTTCTTTGTTCTCTTCTCCTCAACAGTAAATGTGCACATTTACATAAAAAGTGCCATAAAGAAATAACCTTGCAACCCAGCTGGTTCAGTATTCTATTTTGGAAATTAGCAGACACTTCAGAGGAATAAAAGGAAGCAGAATGCCTCATTATACTGAGTAATGGGAAGAGCATTTCTTTCAATTGCTTATATGCTTGTTCCTCCAGGATCTGAGTTAGGCAGATTGTGATAATGAATAACTACAATAAATTCCTTGGCTTATGAACAAGAAGTCTGGCAGAACAGAGGACTAAACACAAACACTCTCCTAGCCTGGTGAATTAGTTACCACCACCAATTCTCAAACTTCTTGTATCATCCTAACAGGCCCACAGAACTGTTTAGCTGGGAGGGAGTCTCTTAAGATCATGTAGCCCAAGCTCCTGCTTAAGTAGCTTCAGCAAAAGTAGGTTGTCCAAGACTGTGTCCAGCTGTGTTTTGAATATTTATACAGCTGGAGACTCCAGAACCTCTGCTGGCAATCTTTTGCAGTATTTGACCTCTGTCACAGTAAAAATCCAAGCTGTTTCTTTGTGGAATGACATGGGGTTTAAATTTGTACCCATTGTTTCTTGTCCTGTTGATGGACATTGTTAGGAAGAATCTGGCTCCTTTTTCATTCCTTCCCATCAGTTATTTATACACATTGATAGGAGCCATCTTACCTGACCCTGAGCCATCCCTTGTCCAGGTTAATCAGTCTCTCAGCATCCCCTTATGTAAAGATGTTCCTTAATGATCTTTATCTTCTTTAATAATCTTTATGGCCCTGTACTGGACTTGTTCCAGTAAGTCCATGGCATTCTTGTGGTGGGAAGCCCAGCCCATACCCAGTACTGGGCAGAGTACAAGAGATACCCCCTCAGCAGGGCTGATAAGTGAGGAAGGATCACATCCCTTTACCAGCTGGGTGCTCTTCCTCATCGTGTTGGCCTTTTTTTCTCAGGGAGTACATTTGTGGCTCACGNCAGCAAAAGTAGGTTGTCCAAGACTGTGTCCAGCTGTGTTTTGAATATTTATACAGCTGGAGACTCCAGAACCTCTGCTGGCAATCTTTTGCAGTATTTGACCTCTGTCACAGTAAAAATCCAAGCTGTTTCTTTGTGGAATGACATGGGGTTTAAATTTGTACCCATTGTTTCTTGTCCTGTTGATGGACATTGTTAGGAAGAATCTGGCTCCTTTTTCATTCCTTCCCATCAGTTATTTATACACATTGATAGGAGCCATCTTACCTGACCCTGAGCCATCCCTTGTCCAGGTTAATCAGTCTCTCAGCATCCCCTTATGTAAAGATGTTCCTTAATGATCTTTATCTTCTTTAATAATCTTTATGGCCCTGTACTGGACTTGTTCCAGTAAGTCCATGGCATTCTTGTGGTGGGAAGCCCAGCCCATACCCAGTACTGGGCAGAGTACAAGATACACCCCCTCAGCAGGGCTGATAAGTGAGGAAGGATCACATCCCTTTACCAGCTGAGTGCTCTTCCTCATGTAACTCAGGATGCTGTTGGCCTTTTTTTCTCCGGGAGTACATTTGTGGCTCACATTCAATTTCTTGTCAGCAGGACCTCAAGGTCATTTTTGGCCAAGCTGCTTTCTAGCTCATCAGCTACCGATGTGTAGAGATACATGGGATTGTTCCTGACCAGGGGCAGGACTTTTCACTTCAGTTTGTAGAACTTCATGAGGTTCCTGTTGGCAGCAGTTGTCCAGCCTGTCCAGATCCTTCTCAGTGGTGGCACAACCATCTGCTATCAGCCACTTCTCCTGGTTTTATTTTATCTGCGAACGTTCTGATGTGTGCTCTGCCCCATCATCCAGGTCACTAGTGAAGTTGTTAAACAGTGCTAGCCCCAGTATCAATCCCAAGGGCAGCCCACTGGTGATGTGTCTCCAACTGTGCTTTGTGCCACTTTCATCTTCAGTGGTACCTTGCAACCTAACTCACATTACTGAGGATCAGTCTTTTCCTCAGTGGGAATGAGTTTATTCAGTAACAAAGCACTCTGTACTGTTTTGTTAGAGGAATCATTGTAAGTTTAATTTTTTTCTGCAAACCTGTTTTATGCTGAAAAAGGAATAGTTATTGGCATGTATGTTCATTTTAAATACAAACCAAAAATCTTGAGAAGTACAGGCATGACTCTTCACAGCACTGCATTTGTCTTGCATCAGATAATCTACAGCAATCCAGGTTCTTACACCTGTGTGAAATGAGGTGGAAATGTAGGTATGAGATCCTCTTTCCTATGTCAGTCACATGAAACAGCTTTATCAAGAGGCACAGAGTAGCCAAGTGGTTGCCCTGGTTGGTGCAATCCATCGTGTTTTGAGGAGTTTACAAGATGGATTAAACTTGTTGTGAAGGAGGAAAATCTCATTATTGCTTTGCAGTTCTGCCTAGCTTATAAAAACTGAATAGTTAGAGGGCAAAGCAGTGAGAGGTGATTTGTCTTGTCCTATAATACTTCAGGAAAAGTGGGGGTCTCAGGCTAATAATTCCTGTTTGTAACCCATTTTTTGCCATCTCCTGGGAAACTGCAGAATAAAATGAGACTTCTAGAATGTCCTGTGGGCTGGTAATTGCATTTTATAAATCACTACATTCACCCTGTCTTTATAGGCGCTGATACACTGAAAATATTAATAATATCAGTTTCAGTGCTCTGTTATTGAATGCAACTTTCTTCTATTCAGAAAATGTCATACTAGGAAAGACAAGGCAATGTGGTAAATTAGGTGAGCAGTCTTTTATTAAACTTAATGGCAAGTCATGTTCTGTGTCCATGAATTTGAACAATGTACTGTAAAACAGGGATCAGTCCTTTCTGTTGAGGATTTTGGTTTTATTTCAGTTAGGTGTTATTTTCAGTGCCTCCATTTGGTGTCTCTAAAGATATGCAGTTTTACAGTTTTTTGTCTTAGAAGCTTGGCCAAGTTTGCAGCTGTCTCAAAAGAGTCCTAATTTTAAAGCCTGTGTCAAATTTCTGTTTGCGGGTTTGCAGCAGGAGCTTGATCAATATTGAGATTTCTGTTTTTCTACTTTTCCTAATTTGCCACTTTACATGCTGCTCTGTAAGCTTTGATTCATTAAAACTTTAGAAATACAGAGGTAGCATTTCTGTTATGAGCTAAGCAGTGCTATGAATGTATCCAACCCATAGAAGAATTTTCCCTTCCTGGCTCTGCAGATCTTACTCCCAGTCTAAAATTACCAACACCCTGTAGTCCCTCCTTGTCAGCTCTGCTGTGTCTGAGACTGCCCTCCCTGCACTGTCATAGTTTGCTCACAGGGGGTGTTATGTTGGCATAATAACCTGAATTTATGCTGCTGTGTCCTAAGATACAGCCCCAAGCTTGTCATTCTCTTCTCCTTAGATCAGCTTTTCATTGCCTTATTCTGCTTCCTATGCCTTGGGCTGGCAAGAGGCTGGTTCAAACTCTGAGAACTGCTGTGATGCTCTGTCTAGGCCCCAACCTAATGTCTGAGGAAGGAGAGTTTTAGGGATGTCAGCCAGATTTGTGGTCCAGGGTTAAAGAGGGGGGGCCATGTATGGATCATCCTTGACCTCTGCCTAGCTTCTGTTCATCTGGACGCATTCATTATCTCTTAACCTGTGGATCTTAAGTGCTTTGATCTGTAAAGAAAACCTGTGACTCTCTTAATCCTTGAAAGCAGAGCAATGCTTCAAAGAAAAGCTTCACCAGACCTTTTGAACAAGCTTTGAGTATGGTCATTCTAGAACTGGTAGAATGAGGTGTGCTGCTTCTCATCTCTCAGTCTGATAACTGACCCCTTCTCTGGCACTTCTGCTTCTTATCTGTTGATCTATTTCCAGTCTGTCTTGGCTAACAAACAGAAACCTGTAGCTGCTATTGTAGCAGCTGTTTCTGTAATAGCTGAGAGATTTTATGAGAAGCCTTTAGAAAGTCTAGACTGTACCCAGCCTTTGACAGTTAGCAGCTGTTTTGTGTCTTGCATGAGCTTTAATAAGAGGCAGGCACTGGATATTGCTGTGTGGTCCAGCTCTTACTCTGCTTATCTTGGTTAGTTGCTAATTCAGTTTAGTTTGCTGTTTACATATATATTGCTTTATTTTTTTTGTAAGGGAAGGCAGAAAGAGTCTTGCCTGTTTAAAGAATTATTATGGTAGTGGTTGTACCAAAGTTTTTTTCTGTCTATGCTGGCAGGATGATGTTAGTGGGTGAAATAGGAGTAATAGCCATCACTATTTAAAAAGAGATTGTATTGGCAGAATCAAATTGTCTCTGAACCCAAATGGAAGATATCACTACAACCTAATGCTGAGTTTAGAAGTTTGTTCAGATGAGGTAGGATTCCTAAAGCTCAGTAAAGTGCTTTTCTAATCTGTAAGACAGGTGCAACTCAAGAAACATGTCTTGCAGTCATGGATTTTATTGGCTTTTGCAGAATAGCAACTTGCAGTGGTTTTAGCTGGAAATCTAAATGGACTTTAGTTATAATTGTATGCCAAGTTTAGTTGGTTTGTTCCATTTGAAGTGGTATTTCATTTCTGAAAACTAGTGAGGATACTAATGAGGAAAGCTAATGCTCCATATGAAAGGTGTACTGAGCCCTGCAAGTTAAATGCATCAGGCTTCATAAATCTGTCTCTCCTGTTTGCATTTGCCCTTTATAGATATGTCCTGTGTGTTTCTTTCTGTCCATGTCAAACTGTGATGGACTTTCACTGAGCTTGGATGAGATACAAGAACCACCAAAATCAAGGAAGAACTTCCTTTTGATGTAATTGAACACTGAAGTATGCCCTCTGAGATAAGCAGCAAAACCTGCAGCCCCTTCATGGGAATACTTACAGCGGTCTAACTGCCTCTTTTGGGAAAGGTGAAACATTCTGTTCTGAATTTTTTATTTCTCTGCTGGGTGTCTGTCTCTTCCCCATTTGCATACAGGATTCTGTTCACAGATACCAACAGGTCCTGCTGAGGTTTCCACCTGATGAATTTTTTTAACCCTTGGAAGGATTCTGAAAGCCCAGCTTTGATGTAGACTGTTCGGAGGGAACATGACCTGCAGTAAAAAAAAACCTCCTTGGTTGTTGATAGGCTAACTCCTGTTTTAGCCAAGGGTAACAAGAGCAGGGCACCCATTGTGCAATTAGTGCAGACAAGCATTTGTTTCCCAGGCACTGTAGAATCTGCTAATCAATTTCAATTTGTGTCGAGATGGTACAAGAAGAGCATTTGGTCAGAATTGCCCCCAAACCAATGATTTGATAGCATTATTTCTGTAGGACCTTTCTCTGATATCTTCTACGCTGCTTGGGAAGAACAAAATCAAAGCTAAGCTATAACAGAGTCATATTTCAAAGTTTTGTATGTAAAAATATGCTTTTTTGCTCCCCTTCCATATTGGTGAGACATTGGTTTCCAGCTGCCTCTTTGTCTGAGGCTGGGCATTTACTACCAGTGGGCCAGTACCAAGGAAATAGCTCTGCAAAGGTTGGTCTCCTGTCTCCTCCTGTTGCATTTATACCAGCCTGCCTGCCTCTGTACAAAAGAAATTTATCATCCCCCATGCTTTCCCATAAGGCTGTTCCCCACTATGCAAAGCCTAGTACTTCAGTGCTGAGGAAGGAAGGCACCCTGTGGTTTGATTGCTGTGGGATCTCTGATCTGCAGAATGTGCAGAATGTGTGAATTGCTGAGCTATTCCTCCTGGGTGTGCTAGAGTGGGAAGTGGCCTTATTCCATTCTCTGTAGTGGTTTTGTTTCCTGTTTATGGTCCATTATTTTGGCTACTGAGGGGGATGGCAGAGCTGTGGCTCCTCCTGCTTCTTACCAGTTTGCTTTCTTCACTGTCAGTTGGTTGTTCTTTCTAGCATCCTGTGTTTTGTTTGAGCTGTTTGTTGTTGGGAAAGGGTTGTGGGAAGAATGTTCTTTGTCTCCTGAGCACCTCTGTAAAGGGTATCCAAAATGAATGTGGAAAGAGATAAAAGAAACTTCAATTAGGAAGAATTTGAAAATGAAACTCACTTAATATCACATAGAAAAATGCATAGAGGTGCTATAAAAATGTCATATGGTTCCAGTTATTTTTGCGTGATTGTGAGAAAACTCCTGCTGTGACTGAAATACTTTCTAAAATGTTTTTGTTTGCAGTAGGGCTTACGATTTTCTGATTGGGGTCATAACTGCTAAATAATGAAGGAAAAGTTCTGCTTAATTCCTTTATCAGCTTGATTCTGTTTTAACAGAACCTGTTGTCTCCAGGCTATTTGCTGTTTCTGTAGTGTGCTTATTTAGTATGCTGAGGCAGCACCATTTCATTTTCAATTCTCAGACGTCTGGCTGTTAAGGTGCTGCTGTGACACACAAATACAGATACTGAATTTTTCAGTGGAAGCAAATGTACTCTCTAAAGTGTCTTGCTATTCCACAGCTATTGCTGCATATTTCTAATTGGTTTTCATGTGGTAGGAAAAATGTAGATAGGTAACAATCCTGGAAAAAAACATTGTATTATGGTATACAGTACTACTCATATTAAATTAAAACCTTTTTTTTTTCCTCTTTTGCACTTCATGCCTCCCATGTAGCCTTTCACTGTGATACATGAACGATTCTTCTGTGGTGGTGAGATGAATTAACTATTTAAAGATGAGGTTTCTATTTATTCCAGTGAAAAAAATATATTTATTGTAATAAAAGAAAAGAAGCATCAGACAGGAGACCATCAAAAGCAGTGTGGTTAACAGGTTGAGGGAGGGGATTCTCCCCCATACTCTGCTCTCATGAGACCTCTCTTGGAGTGCTGTATCCAGCTCTGGAGCTGCCAGTCTAAGCAGGACATGGACAGTCTAGAGGAGGATTATGAAACTGATGAGAGAGCTGGAGCTTCTGCTGTGAAGACAGGGTGAGAAAGTTGGGGTTGTTCAACCCAAAGAGGAGAGGACTGGGGAGTTTTCCAGTACTTAAAAGGGGCCTACAGAAAAATTGGACAGGGATGTGGAGTAATGGTTTGATACTGAGAGAGTGTAGATTTAGATTAGATATTAGCAAGAAATTTTTCACCGTGAGGATGGTGAGACACTGGAAGTTGTGAATGCCCTATTGGAAGGGTTGAACCCGTGAAAGGGTTCAAGGCCATGCTGGATGGTGCTTTGAGCTGGTGTAGTTTAATGTGACCCTGCCCCTGGCAGGGAGTTTAGAACTAGATGCTCTTGAAGGTCTCTTCCAAACCAAGCCATTCTATGATTCTATAAAAACTAACAGAGCATTTGAATTTCCATTTCAATTGGTATTTTTATAGCTGAAATTGTTTTTGAGTCAGGTTTTGAGTTGACATTCTTGAACTATAGTTCAATTTTTTTTTAATAGAAACCTCTCTGGTTTTTTTTAGTGGTTACCAATTTCTTAATTTTTTCAAAGGATTTTTTTTATTTTGTCAAGAGGTTAATCGTGAAAGTTACTATAATTCCCCATGTTATTTTTAGAAGGTCAATACTTGCTGCATGAAATGGAATCTTGCTGCCTGCTAGCAAACAAAATGAACTGGAGCATTAAAAAGATGTTGTCTTTAGCTGTTGCCTTTCAAATGTACTTCAGCTTTTGAATTCAATAAGGAAATCTAATTTTATTAGCTGTTGATGTCATCTGTATTGTCATAGGAGCCTATTTTAAGACTGTGGCAAATTTCATGTAGAAATGCCTAGTCAGTCAATAATAATAATGACAAGTATTCTATAAGCAAAGAAACAAGCTTAACTTGTTAAGCTCCTGCTGTGGTGTATTGTCTCTCTTGGCTTGGACAGGACTTTGTAGTAGCAGTAAGTGTAGCACGTGGGGTTTGAAGTCTGTCTGCATTTATACCATCTTTACAAATCTGAGTAATTTGCATGCTCTGATGTTCTTTTTCTCTTTTTTCTTACCAGCTGTGTTTTGGGAGGGGTTACTCCACAGAGCTCTTGTTGCAGTAAAGTTGAACTTTTGCTGAGGACCTGGCATTTTTGAGCAGTTGACATGTGCTGAGCTGTCCGAGCTGTGATGCTGATACAATTGACAGAAAGACTCTGTTAGTGCGAGAGCTGTGCCCTTAGCAGAGAAGCAAGCAGGCAGGCAGCCTGTTGGTGCTGCCAGGGGCAGTGCAGGGAAAACCCTGCCCTGCTGGGGCAGCAGAGGAATGGGTGGAGGGAACCAAGGTTGGTGGTGCAGCAGAAAGCAGAGAAAGCTGGACACTTCCCAGTTCCTTGGGAGGTGTTCTTGTTCTTCCTGCCCTTCCTGTCACTGCCTACATCTCCCGTGTGTGTTCACGCAGTCAGTTGTGAACTCAGGGCCAGATGTTGGGGTCCTGGTTGCAGCCCTTCTGTGTAACTTTGGCTGCATTGTGAGGAGACAGTCATTGTGCTAATGAAGCAGATGGAGAGAACTACAGAAGAAGGAGATGGCATTGTTTATGATGACAGTCAGCAGTGTTGGAATGCTGCCTATCCAAATTTCAGAATGTGTTTTTCCTTTATGGTTGTTTTCCCTGCTTTAAAATAACAGGTTTATGTCAGATGTGGGACCTCTGAGGGGTGAAACATAGCAATCAAGTAATTGATAAAACAGTTTTCTTCAAATGATTTTAATGACGTGTCTTTGTGTCTTGCAGTATTTTGAATTATACTTTATGGCTGCAGGAGACGTCATTAACTGAGAAGATGGCTTTCATTTGTTTTCATTAGTTCTTTGGGTTTTGTTTGGGTTTTTTGTTTTCTTTTTTGGGGGGTGGGGGTTTGAGGGTTATATGCTTTTGACTGCTAAGGAACAAGTTTTCTTAATGTATGTAAGCAATTTATTCAAATTCTTGCCCAGATTTTTGTTCCTCTGTAGATTTCCCTTTTACAGTGAAGATGTAGAGGATTAAGAAATAGGCCATATGGTAGTTTCTATAGCAATAAATTAAAAACCATGTCTTGTCAGCCTTTACGAGATACGATGCAAGAATTAGTTTGGGAAGGCACAGTTTGCATGTCTTGCATCCTGGCAGTTCTCTTTTATTGTAACGATCTCTGGGACAGCTGTTAGATGCAGGTATGAGGAGGACCAGCTGACCTTTGTTTCAAATGATGAGTGCATAAATTCATTTCATCCCTTTGAATTACATGTATTCAGCACCACACTGCTTCCATACTTTCTCAGTATGTAGGGGCCAGGATTTTAGTGATGGCGTAAGTGCAGGGAGAGGTTTTTGTTTTGAACAGAGTTGAAGCATCTGCTGGATCCATACTTGGATGCCTGATTTTATAACATTTTTTCAGTGGTATTTAGTCCAGGATTAAGACACTGAAATTTTAGTGTTTATGAGTAGGTGTGTACCTGTGCACTGCATGCCTGAGCTGCTCTGTAATCAGTGGGGATTGAGTCTAACCTATTGGGTAATTCATGCTGAGTTAGACATCTATTGTTTCATTTCATAGGTTTCAGTTCCCTAATGGGTTGTTTAAAAATCTAAGGCCAAATCTAGATCTTAATCTTGAACTGCTTTGCCTATTTCCATCCTAGACTTAAAGTTAGCCTGAATTTCCGTACTATAGCACTGCAAGTAGAAAGCTGCAACCTGAAAGGAGAATAAGGTTTGATGAACAATCCCAGTGTTTGTAGAGAGTGAGGGAAGATGGTTTTCTCCAGTTTAGGCTAATAAACATGCAACATGTTTTACCCATGCCTTGAAATTCACTGGTCCTGCAAGGACTTGGGCTATTTTACAACACTTGGTGGGTCTGTGCCACTCTGGTACTTGGTATGAGTCTACACTTTGAATGTAAATATTTCAGGTCCTCTTTCATGCAAATTACGCTTTCCTGGTTTAGTCCACATTTGGCAGTATTACTCAGCCAAAGTCTGTTTTTTGCTGTATCAATTTTTGCTTATATTGCATGAAGGCTTATTCACTGTTCCTCACACTGCTTCTGCTGTAGAAAACTTGCAATTAAAGCCTGTATTGGTTGATGACAGGATGATAAATGTACAGGTAGCGTGGAACAGATGTAAAATTATAGTTGGAGGGAGTCCTGTTTATGTGGGTTTGCAACCTCAGAACCATGAGAATTGTGTGTATTTCCACAGATATTGGTAAACAATAAATGGTTTAGAGAGGTGAGATGTGCTTTTTGAATACTGAAGTGTTTCCCTTTCTACTTAGATACCGAAAGTCTCCTGAGAACTTTTCTAAATGTATGGAAGAATTACAGATATGCCACAGCATCACATAGACTATGTGCTACCACATTTAGGATCCTCTAAATATCATACTTGCATAAAAAATTATGCTTATTACAGGACGTCTGTGTCTGTGTTGTAAGGACTTGTTCAGTGGTTTCTTGGTGGACATTTGGTACAGTATTAGACATGTAAATAAGGATTATTTGCTTTCATAGCATATATGGACATAGAGTAATACATGAAGTGCAAGTCTGAGGAGATGTACTTGAGGACGCAGAATTGCTTTCTCATGTCTGGGCTTTACATCTTAACAGATTGAGCCCTCTGGAGCCCATCACAGGATGTGTAGGAGTCGTCTTGCGCTCTTCCATCAAACAGTACTCCATTAGAAAGCAAGTGATGCAAAACCTTAGAAACTTCCTTTTCTTTGGAAAGGAAGATGGATGATTTAGTGCATTTTTGGTGCATTCTGCTCTGGTACAGTTGGGTGCAATTCCCTCTATGTCACTGTAATGGCACCCATGGTTGTGAAGAAGGATGTAAGACTGAAAGAATGGAAAATACTACAGAGGAGGCTAAGTCAGTAAAAGAAATTAAATGAAGACTAACAGCATTAGCCTCTTGCTTTCTGTGTACTAAAAGAGCTTAAGCTAAGAGCTAGGGAGGCAATTTATTAAAGGCTGAAGATGAAATGTTAGTGAGCATGAATAAAATGGTTCTTGTTGAGAACTTAACATACTCTGAGTCTGGATTCAAAAAGGACATGAAGGTTTTATGCTTGGGTTAGATAGCACATTCCAGAAAGGAGAGATCTATACCTGTTGGGGGAGAGAGAGAGGGAAGCAGGGGTAATGCAACATTGCCTTTTGCTGTAGGGATTGAATGCCTTTTATATACAAGTCTAATATTCAACAATGAGTTTTAACACAGGTAATGATCTGGGAAGGTGCAAAGACCACAGGTGCAAAGACCAAGGCCTTTGAAACAAGGAGTTGTCTTGAGAAGACAGATGAGTGAAATGCAAAAATTTGTAGCAGCTGTGAGTGATCTTGGAGTGGGAACAGATGCAGTCAAAAGTTGGTGGGATGGTGCCAGAAGTACCAGCAGCATCCCAACCTCTGCCAAGGCTGGGCAGAGCAGCCACCTTGCTGGATATCACAAGGAACTGGCATCTAGCTCACTGAGGTGACGGATAATTTCTAATAACTTTGAGCTGGTGAACCTCAAGAGATGAATCCCTGTGTACAAAAGGGAAGTGTCCAGCTAGCTGTGACAAGGCCTGCAGAGGATTAGAAGCTACTCAATCCAAGCATGGTTAGCTTGAAAGTTACAGTAGTTTTTCCTCTTCTTGTGCACTACCTGAATCTTTTAGACAGAGGCCAGACAATAATGGAATTCAGAATAACTAGAAGAGACACTGGTGTGCTGTTCAGCGGATGCACTTAACTCGGTGGGCTTATCAAGAAAATCATAACAAGGTGAGACCTCAGATACAAAAGAATGAAGTGCTATCCTTATATTGAAGTATTTTTTTAAATACTCATATGCTAGACTTTGATCAAGAGGAAGAAATGCATAGATGCTTAAAATGACACAGAATTCAGGAAGATAGTGACATGCTGCATGGATGGAAAATTGGATACAGTTTTTGAAGAAAGCCTAGTAAGTATATTAAGCATCTGAGCAACATCACCATAGTGCCTAAGGGGATAAACAGGCTTAGCAAGAGAAGGTATGCTTTGGTATAGATCTGATATGGGGGAGGCCTGCACATGTGTTGAGAGATTTTTGAGAAAGGCGGTACTGAAATAGTTAATTGTCACAGTTGTCAATGCTGCACTTGTTTCCTGAAGTATGGCCAGAGAACATGATACACAATGTAAATATCTGCGTATATTACATAAGATAAATTTGCTGTGATGTGTATTATTCAGGAAAGATAGTCCTAGTTGCTTTCCTTTTCAAATTCAGCGTTTTCTGAATCCCAGGTTTTGGAATTGAGCATGGTTTTTGCAGTGGAAGTTGCTGTATGTTACCAGTTAATCGCCTTGGTCCTGTGTGAGGCAGCAGGCTCTTGTCTCTGCATAGAGCCCCACTGTGTTGTTCAAACTCTGTGTGTGGGCTTTAAACCTCTCAGCTGTCTTTGAAGTAGACATTCTTTTTCATCTGTTTTACATGTGGGAAACTGTTATGTAGGCTGATAATCTGTCTTTGCTCTCTGAAAATTCAGTAAATAATGTCAGACTTGAGAAGCATTCCACTTTTTTAGCTTTAGAGTATGTTTTGTCTAAGGTAGTCTATTAACATCAAATACAAATTGCATCAGAGAAAAAGCTTAGAAAAAGAATTGTCAATCAGCACTGTAGCTGTGAATTTCTTATTGACGTTGTCCTTTTAGCTCTGTTGCATTATTTTTGTTTTGCCTTTGAATCTTCACTTGTTTGATAGACCAGTCATTCACCTTCATCCTCCTACTCTTTCATGAAGTACAGTAGCACTGCACTGAAAGGTGATGCAGACTTCTGCATCCTGAGGTGTTAAGAAAAAGATACTTTATTCCCTTCTTATGTTAGATGATTTTCTGATTTTTGCACTTTGCTATATGTTATGCCACAGCAACGGTGTTCACAATGTGGGTGTCTCTTTGCTTTGGCGTTTAACCATCCTTGATAGCTGTTTACTGCTTCATGTGCTCCCTTGTCGTGAACACTATCTCTTAAATAACTTGGTATCATGACAAGTTATTTAAAACCACAAGTAGGTATTAGCTGCTTGGTTTTTTTAAGTTTTTTTTTTTTGCTGTATTCAGAGATCCACTTTTTCCATTGTAGTAGGAAAAATGATAAAACTTACACAGCACTCACTGTTTTTATTTTTTTATTGTAATCCTTGGATGATGCACTATGAGTTAGCTGGAAATTTGATCTTTATTGACTCTGCCATCTAAGAGAAAAAAGAAAATAGGTAAAAACAAAAATAGCAATTGGAAATAGCTCCTGTGGAGCAAAGCTGTCATGAAGCAGATTGATTCAGCAGAGGCAAAGTTGCTTTATTGATTGTAAGTCCTTAGTAAATTAAAAAGAGGACCAAATGCGTTAATCTTCTGTGTGCGTGTGTGTTTGACAGTGACAATTGAGAATGCTCTGCCAGGATGAAGACACATAGAGGAGTGTGGGAATGTTACCGACTTCAGTCACTAACAGGCTTGCCAGAGATGATAACAGAGTTCTTCAGAAATCCTTCTGGGTTGAATGTTCTTTACTTTGCTGTAAATAAAGGATAGAAGAAGTACCCCTGCATGGTTTTTTAAGCATTCACGTGCAATTAATCTAGGTAAAGGAACAAAGCATAGGAATTATAATAATTTTCTTCAGACGTTCCTTAAATTTTATTCTCTGTCTCAATTGCAATGTCAAATTTGTTGTTAATAGGTCTGTGCAAAACCTTAATATATTCTAGTTGAGGACCTCAGTCTGCTTCATAAGCAAAGGTCAGTTTTGGATTTGGATTTTTGACTCTTAATTACTGCTAATTACTTGATGTCATTGCCCATTTGCAAGTAAATTATCGTCATAGCTTCTCATAAGGATGAAATTCAGTTAGATGGGGAGCAGCTACACAAAGTGAGATTGTAGTACAGAAGCTTTCCTTTAACAGAAGTTTAGGGAGTAGGAACAGAGCTGGGATTCTGTTCTGGTGAGGACTAGATGTTACCAAGATAACTTCTTGCTTTTCAGCCTCAAATTCTGCACAATCAGAATTTTTGTTTCATTTATTTCTTGTTCGGTTAGTGTAGTTGAAATTCAGCTGGAACATACTATGTCCTCTGTCCTCTCTCCCCTCTGCTGCTACCTGAAAATCCAGCTGCCAGGGATAGTTTTGTGGCCTCTTGTTCCCAATAGGTCACCTGCCTATAGAGCACTCTGAGCTTCTGTTGTTTTGGATGCACAGTTATTTACAAGACAGGATGTGAGGAGCATCTCCTGTGAAGAGACTCTGGGGCCACACAGATGGTGGGGGAAAAGGAACTGGAGAGGAGTGAGGTAAAACAGCAGAGAAGGCAGGGAGCTGGAGATACTGTTGTTTCCCACTGCCTCATATGGAGTCACCAGCCTGGCATGTGGAAGTGAAAGGGAACGAGATCCTCTTTTGGGCCTTGGAGGGAGATAGGAACTGGAAATACAGGAGACCCATTAGAGGTCTCCTCATTGATATATGGATAAAGTGCAGTTCTTTAATGTCATCTGCAAGTGCAAAGCTTTGTAGTTACTACTGTCTCAGGAAGAGAACCAGTGGGGTAATGGGATTACTTCCAGGAAGGAATCTGGACATTCTTGTATTCACTTTATTATGCCATACTGCTGAAGAACCCAGACTCTTATCTTGTCCCCTCACACCTGTACCAAGCAGCAGTGAGCCAGAGAGGCAAAAGACAGGCTGAGGCATCATCTCATCCTTTCATCCTACCACTTCGGTCCCCATTTCTTTTCTTCTCATGCTTTTTCTTTCTTTACGTGCTGGTCCTGATTAGTTATCTTCTGATTCATTTGCCTTGCCAGATAAGTGCATCTTTTTTACAGAGACTTGCTACTACTTGTGCTTTACAAGACAACATCCCCATCAGATTTGTAAAGCCCACTGTATTTTCTCCTTCTTCACCCCATGCTTCTTTGAGGTTTCCCAGAAGAAATTGCAAAGACCAAGGGAAGGAGTACTGTAGCAAGTGGCTGCCATTCACTATTTGTGTAAAATTGAAATGTTTCATGATCATTAATCAGAGCTAATTGTTATGCTGTATTATTTTTCCCTGATATCTCCCTACTCCTTTCAGCCCCAGTTTGTCACTCTTGACACTTTTTGGCTTAAATTTAGAGAGCCCAACAGGAGAAACTGTGTCACTCTACCTGAGTGGAAGTACAGCATAAATAATTTTTTTTCCTAAAAATGTAAATGCCATTGTGCTTTGCTTCAGTGTGCACAACATTAAATAGTAATTGTTGTTAGTGGCAATTTGTAGTGTTTAAGAGTCTTGCTTATTCAGTCTCTGTCATGCTGGGTTTTTGTGCTGAATGACTGATTGTTGCACTGTTTTTTCTTTGTTAAACACATCTGTACGCAGAAGGAGAACTGCCTAATTTGTTTCAATCTGGCATATTTGAGTAAGTCTGCTTTTAAATTGCATACTTAGTAGGTTACAAATCAGATGGCAGCATTTTCATGATGCTAATTCTCCAGTGACCGGGAGCTGCTGACTTGAATAGGTTTTGACCACTTTTCTTTATCAGTAAGTCTTCTGTAACTCATTTGGCTTGCTTAAATGACCTGCTCCTTATTTTCCACAGCCAGAGTTTCTCTCATTTGGGAAATGTAAAAGGATAACATTCCTAGCCCAAGCAGAAGCAACATGTACCACTGCCATCTGGGCTGTGAAATTGGAATAAAGCTGAAAGCGTTACCTCAGTATATTGCCATGGCTGGAAGCCAGATGGCAGATAATAAAAGGATGGTCTGGTAGTTGGCATGTTAGTCAGAATTTTGGGATGTGCTTGTTGTGCTTCAAATCTCCAAGAATGTGGGCAGGTTGGAAATTATTCTTCTCACCTAATACTACTTATCTCAGTGGTATGTATCTACTGAGCTAATTGTCTCAGCTCATCCACTGTGAATGGATAGACAATTCCAGAGGGCATAGGGTCATTCCACATCACTTAGCTCTACATTTTACACTAGGATGAATAATCCTGTGGAGAAACTTCTCTCTGCATAGGCATCACAAAAAGACAGTAGCTGATGGCCTTAGTTCAGATACATAACTTTCAGATGCTTGAGCAAACGAGCCCTCTCTTCCTTTCAGGCACTGCCTTTAGTTGAGGGATGGAAGTCCTTTCCTGCCTCACAGGTACACACAGAGATTGAACGGTGCTACTGTTCTTACAAAGTTTTTATTGTGAAAAGAAATTTATATGTAATTTTAATTATCTCTGTATACATATATTTGTGATTGCCTGAGATTTGAACATAGTGCTGAAAGGGAAGGAGCTTTAGGACAGGAGACCTGGAGACTTTTGCATCCCTAGGAAATAGGTAGCTGTTTCATAGCAATATTTGGTTGAATGCATTAGAGAGACAAACAAAGCCAGGACTTGCAAATACCTGGCTTGTATATGAAGCTCTGTAAGTCATGCTCATTCATGGTGACTTGTTTCTTTTTAGATTGTGATGGATTTCAAACACCCTGATGGCCATACAGTGGCAATTATGTTGCCCCGATGCAGTTTGTTGGTGATGACTGGAGAATCCAGATACCTGTGGACACATGGGTATGTGTGAGAGTCCCTGCATTGCTCATAATAGAGGAATAATAAATGGGTTGGTTTGTTGTTTTTTTTTTGCCTTTCTAAGGGTATTCTGTGTTTAAAATTGCCTAAAAGAAATCAAGTCAAATTCTGTAATTATTATACAAATTCACTGGTCAGATGATGCTTAGGTTGAACTGAAAAACTTGGGGATTTAGGAAGCTAATTGCCAGTCCCTGAGGTATAGTTTCCTGCTGCTGTCACAAGTGAAGTTTCAGTCTGAAATCACTCTCACATCTGCAGCGTGAAAGTTCTCAATGACTCTGAACTGGCAAAGAATTGACTGTAGGGCAATTAGTGTCACCATTCCCTTTCTCTCTTTTCATCCCACAGCTTTTCCCTTTGGAGCGCATATGCCAAAGGCTTAAAAGAGGGGCTAGTTTAAGAGATTGGCTTTCCCTGCACTTGAGAGCCTGAGGGTGGCAGAGGGGAGTCTTCCTGAGCTGTTCCCAGCTGCTTTAGGGACACTTTAGCTGCTGGTAAGACTGCATTGAGCAGTTTTGGGATGCTGGGAAGAGATTTCTTGAAATACGTCTTGGGGCTTTGCTTGTTGTAGAACTTAAATACGTGCTTTTTAAATCATGCACCACTGGGAGGTACTTGCAATTGGAGTGCTGAAATTGGCAAAAAATGGCTAAAACCTTGGTGAGCTCTGAGTGTGACAGTAATGCATTTCAGGAGCGCATGGCAACCCTGTATTGGACAGAAATGCTCATAAGTAAGCATTTCTTCCTTTGTTTGACTCAAGCCATCACTGGCTCAGCAGTCAATTTGAGACACTAATTACATTCTCTGTAAATGAAACACCAAATCCTTTTACTGGCAGAAAATCTTTTGCCTTTTAATTTTGCTGGTTAATATGTATTATGAAAACAGGGTGAATATGAACTCCCTGATAACCTTTACACTGTTAATTTTATAGAGCTCTTATACCACCTGTCTATTTCCTCATTAAATTAAATAGTTGTAAAAAGCACTGGGTACTTGTGATGTGCATCATTATAGAAGCCCAGGGCAGTGAACTCCCCTGCTGTTTGACAAACAGGCCTGAATATGGATACCAGCGCTGTAAGCTTCTTATGCTGTCCTGTCACTAGTGTCAGTTGTCTTCTGCTCTGAGAGCAGTGTGCAGTTTCCATGTCAGTGACACTGCTGACCAGTGGGCAGTCCCCAACCCCAGGCATCGGGCAGCTCCATGGGCCCTGCTGAGGCCAGGTAGGAACACCAGCCCAGGGTCAAGGCAGAGGCTGTGCAAGACAGAGCTGGGGATGCATCTGAGGCTGTAACTGGAACAGGGGCCAGTGGGACAGCCTCCATTTAAACACAGCTCCCAGGGGAAGGAGGGCTTGCCCTTTCTGAGGCCTCAGCTTTCTCCAGGGCTATCAACTCTGCTCCTTCCAAGCCAGCCCTGGGCAGCCACACTCCCAGGAGGTGGAAGGACGCATGCTGGGCACTTGCAGGCAGCACTGGCCAGCAGCCATTGAAGTTGGAATTGTGTACCTGGAATTATTATTATCAAGTGATGGTTGTCTTTTGAGAACCAATTAATAAACTACATTGAAAATGAAGATGCCAGACCTTTCTGGTCATGTACAAGTGCTTGTTCTTGTCCACATTTCCTAAATACAGTTTTTCTATATGTTTTTAAAAGCAGTAGTGGGTCAAGATACTTAAATGGAGTAAGCTTTGCATCCTGTTGCTGGAACGTCGTATTGTAATCGAAATTAAAATTATCCAGCGAGAAGTTGTAACTAATTCACTTGCATACTTTGTAATATCAAAATGTATTTAATAACATTTGTGATGCCTTTTATCTACACCTCAGAAGTCAAATTTGAGAGCACAAGAGTCAGTTTTGAAAGTAATCTGGATATGTTTTCAGTGTGTATGCTTGGATGCCAAGGAATTAGAAACTTCATTTTGACCCCATTAACAAAGTGCACAGGAAAAGCATTTTTCTTCAGTTCTCTGTGAAAGAGAAACACATGGTTTAGAAATAAGTAAGCTATGCAGTATTCTCTTTTTGACTCATAGGTGAAAGTAAAAATCTGACTTTTCTGATGAAGCTCATTAGTGAAGTTTTTTCATATTTGATAGGATAACCTGGCAAAACTCTATTCTTGGCACTGCAATAGTAAATCCTCTCTGTGCCAAACAAGAGGGTGTGCAGCATTTTATTTTTGACATTGGAAAGTCCTTGTAATAGTAATGAAAGGAAGTGAGAGGGAGGAACAAAACCCAAGAGAGACAAGTGATGCACAGTGCAGTTGTTCACCACCCACTGACTGATGCCCAGCCCACCCCCCAATTCACACACTGAGCAGGATGCTCTGTGATGTGCAATATCCCTCTGACCAGTTCAGGTCAGCTGGTCTGGCCATGCTCTCTCCCAGCTTATTGTGTCCCTCCTCACTGGCAGAGCATGGGAAACTGAAAAGTCCTCACTTAGAGTAAGCACTACAGAGAAACAACTGCAACATCAGTGTGTTACCAACATTATTCTGGTACTAAATCCAAAACACAGCATTGCTGCTGTTAGCACAGATGCTTAGAAGAAAATTAACTCTATCCCAGCCAAAACCAGAACAAAAATAAATATATGTAAAAAAAAAAAAAAGTATAAAAAAGTATTAGACAAATAAACAATCAACTTTATGGAAGAAAATGGAGGGAGGGAAGAGAAATGTAATTATATGCAATTAAACAACACTTCAATTTGTGTCATTAATTCGTGTCATCTCTTTTCTCTCTGAAATTGAATAAGTGGAAAACTGAGAGGCAGAAGTATGTTAAATAGGATGCTGTAATCACATTTCTCTGTGTAAGGATTGCCTTCCTACAAAGATGGATTGGGTTTTTTCTGATGCAAATTGAATTATTCCTTTATTTTGTGTTGCTTTTTTTTAGGATCACTCCGAGAAAATATGATGTTGTTCAAGCATCAGAACTTGGGCACAAAGTTAGAACAATCACTGCTGATGTTGGAGATTTAACATTAAATCGAAGGGAAACAAGGACATCATTTACATTCAGGAGAGTGAGGAGAAGCCCTTGCAATTGCAGTAAGTGTCTTGAGGCAACCTTCAAGTCAAAACTGTTATTTATCACCAATAGGTAGCTTTTTTGTTTTGAGCAAATAATTTTATTCCTTTGGGTACTTTTGGTAGTCGTCATAGCTATTCCTGGATGGCTTATAGCATAATATATGGCTTGAACTGGTTGCATTCATGTGGTTGATGGAGTTTCTCTATACAGGAAGGCGTTTGGCTTGCTCCAGAGCCAGGCAAGTAATCTGGAGTCTTGTGGTTCATTGGCATTTCAAGTGCTTAATAATGTAATAAAATAGAAATAACTACTATTCTTCAAGTTTTTTCCTCAGTTTTGATAGTTTTGGGTTTTTTTGAGAGGGCCTGTAATTTTGGTAAAAGAGGTACATTAGAGAAGGAGAAGCAATCCTATCTGCTTCAACAGATCAATGTAAAGTGCCTTAGGGCAGCAGGGATAATAGACAGATGTCTCAATGATTACATGGAACTGAAGTCCACTTTTGCCCTGAGGACAGAATTTCAGAGGCTGAATTGTAATGAAGTCATGGTCTTTGGCACTGGGGGCACTATCTCAGTTTTGAGAATGTAAACATCATTAACACAGCAGATTAATGATCACTGCAAACAGCCTCTGGTACCTGTGGGCCAGTTACTTATTTTCAGGTCATCAAACACTTCTGTGGTTTGACCTGCGATTTCAGTTTTTAAAAGGTAAGGGAGGAATGAAGCAATTTTTTTGCATTTTAATATTTCACTTTTAATTGAATTTTACTAAATATGCCTAATCAATGAGGAATTGCTTAAAAAAATATGTTGTATCTGTTGCTGTATCTAGTTTACCCATCTGTCTGTGACAGCCAGAAAGGACAGCAGAGACCGGTGCAGCCCTTATTTCCCCAGAATGAGATGGAGGCCTCAAAACTGGAGCAAGAATATGTACACAAGGTGTATGAGGAGATTGCCACACACTTCAGCAGTACCAGACATAGCCCATGGCCCCGAATTGTAGAGTTTCTCAGGTCCCTGCCAGCAGGGTCAATAGTGGCTGATATTGGTTGTGGTAACGGGAAGTACCTCGGCATCAATGAGGATTTGTACATGGTAAGTAGTAGCTACTGCTGTCATTTGTTTTTCACTGGTTCTGGGGTTTATTCTGTCATGCACTTGTAGCATGCTGGAGGTTCAGGTTGGCATTGGAAGAATGCCCAGAACAGAAACCTACTTCCTGATCCAAGATCAATTACCAATTGTCTTAAGTTTCCACATGTATTCATTATGTGCATTACCTTTTGCTTTTTTTCAAAGCCACTTCTGCTTTGTAATTCAAAATGCATTAAGAAAAATAGTAACAGGTGCAGTGGGTTGAAAAATTGTAATGGAAGGTTTAGCCTTTTTTGTCATTGTTGTTGAATAAATTTATTAAATGGTTGGGCAATTTGAATGCTTTCAACAAAATTTTCATTTATTTGGTGAGTGGGTGAAATCTCCATGGGCAGTGCTATTTTTCATGACCTTTTCTGTTGCCTGTGGTGTGGTGACATGTCTCATTTGTGAATGATGTCATGTTTGCCACCTTTGGCTTTGTGCACAGGCCTAGTAAACATGTCAACATAAAATTCACAGGGAGATCTCAACTTTGGTACAGATTTCTAGCCTTCACTCCCTTTTTTCACTTTTAGATAGTTCTGACATAATTCTTGCTCATTTTTTCTCTTTCACCGTCTCACAGTCGGTACTTAGTCTAGTTTTACTTCTCTCCCTTCCTATCAGGAAGAGGTGAAGTATGTACAAATATGAACCAAATTTTGTAATTTCATTGCAAATATTTAAAAGACCTTTCTGGGGGAAGTAAAAAAGAGTCAAACTTGCCCTTGTTCTAACTCAAAAGAAATCTCAGAGAAGTGTGTGTTATCCATCAGACTTGAAGACTTCTATGTAGGGCAAAGCATTCATTATTGACTTGTTTGTCTGTTTCAGGAGTTTCTCTCCTGTTATTTATTATTAATCAGCTAAAAAAGTTATTTACCATGCTGTTTGTGTTAGTAAATTATTTCCCTTGCTGTTCTTATGGGCTAGAACAGCATCAGCCAATTAATAAGTAGGCATCTTTATGCCTGACTGCTGTAGCCTAATTATCAACTTCAGTATATTTTACTCTTTCAGTCCTGACTCCTCTAAGAAAAATCAGCAAGCCAACTAGAAAGGAGAAACATTTATCAGGATGAAGGTCAACTGGTCCTAAAATGGATTTGGTAAAATGGAGTTGTGGAGGTTTGTGGTAGACTCTTAAAATGAAATTAATGCAAGATACTGTGTTCGTAAATTGCCAGCACCAGTCTGTTTTCTGAAGCCCACAGTTAACTGGCTAAGGAAAGGAAAGATCACATACTGGCTGGCAGTCAAAGGAAAGCCAGCTCCTTTCCTCTGTTACTTTAGGAGTTACCTAATGTTATGAATAAAAACTTATTCATCACACCTAATTTCATACATGTCTGCAGGAGAAATAAATAACACTAAAAATAACAATGGAAGGGAAGAAACTATTAAAGAAGCAGTTGGAATGGTTGAAAGATAGAATCTGGGAATTGCTTAATTCAGTTTGCTTCCTTTGAGATTTTATTTTCCACTGGTGACAGCTAGTGGTTTTTAGATGGAGACAGACTCTAGGCTTTGCATTTGGTTTTCATCTACAAGTTAGCACAAAGCCTCAGGAGGATGAATTTGACTCCTTCTTTCTAAATCTTTAGATTTATTTTCCTGTAGCAACCAAAGTGTGGTTAAAGAAAACTGTGTGTATTTTGTGTTTACAGGTGTTTTTAAATTTTTTACAAGGTTCCTCAGTTGCTGTTAATTCCATCTACCATAGTTTAGTCATGGAGCTGAGGGTGAGGGATTACAGAATGTTTTATGTATCAGGTGCATTGTTGGGATAAAGGGAGCGCTCTCTAGATGCAGGACATCAGTTTTCTCCCTCATTTACTCCTCTTTAGTTGGAGGCGTAAAACTCAGGCATAAACTTAGTAAATTCTATGTCTCTTTGTGCACAGTGTAATGGAGCTCTTAGCCCAGGTCCTGTTGAGAAAGAAGCAATAAAGCAGTGCTGTGAAATTAGGAGCTGTGTAGGGATTGGATTGTTGGCACAGCTCTGTAGCTTGGAGTGTTTTGGCTCAGAAGTACTGGAAACCTGAGACAAGCATTTCCTGAAGGCAAGCAATATGCTTTACAGGTTACTGTGCACTTTGATGCTTTAAGTAGCAGTGCTAAGGGTAGATCATAGCTAAGGTAGCTCTCTCTTGATGGTTTTCATCTTCAGGTACTGTCTGAAAAGATCTCCACTGTGGCCTGTGCTATTGTAGCTGCTGCAGTTTCTCTGGATGATTACATGTGGCCTTATCTACCTGAGTATTCCATGTGACAGTGAAGTGCACGAGTCCATCTGTGCTGAGCAAAAGGGACAGTGCTGTAATGGCTGCATTGTTCTGACACAGTGAGAGAACAGCAGGTCCATGACAAACAAATCCAGATGAAGGATGTTTCAGCTGGAGATCGAATCCATGTCTGATGTAGCTAGCACAAAGGCTGGAAAAAGGTTGAATTTACTAGAGTTTCAGATTACTTTTTCTGTCTCACCCACCTTGTTATTGTTTAAATGAATGCAAAAAAGAGACACAGTTTTAGTGCTGTTTTTCTACAGCTCTCTCTCCCTACCCAATGTCATTTGGGGGAATTATTTTAACAGATTTTATTTAGATGCTTTCAAGCTTAATATTTGTATCTGTAAGCAGAGCTTTTATTTTTATGGAACTTTGTTTTCAGTCTTAGCCATTCCCCTGATGGTCACAAGGGTTTCATTGATGTTTTTGCAATGATCCCATTAATTTCTATGCACTTTAGCTTTGTCTCCTTGTTTCCAGTGTTCAGGTAGGTGTGGTGATGTGTAAGTCTCTGCAGGAACATTCAGAATCCTCACAGGGCTACAGCGTGAATGAAAAGTTACTGAAGTCTTTCAGTTTTGTGGTTTACATTTTTAATTGCACTTGTAAATTGGTGGGAAATTAATTGGCAAATAACTGAAAATGCCATAGGGTAGATATGTTGGGGTTTTTTTTTGTATAAAGAAATTACTCTATCTGGCAGAATACTAATGATAGGAAAAAATATGGCAGTAGAGGAGCCAAAATTATTTGGTTTAATACAGAAATTCCTGTTTCTGCTGTGTGTCATTCAGAGGTAATTGGTAATGCAGTTTATATTTCACAAGACCTTGTAAGACCTGCTTTTGCTCTGCATTACTGTCCCAAACTGTGATCTACTGGAACTATATAAATTTTTGATTTTTCCAGGGTGTGGGGAGGAGAGAGTGAATATTAACTGTGGTATGGTTGCATAAAGTTGAGTAGGTTTTAGTTGCACTGGGTTTGTACAGATTGGGAATAGATTCCTCTCCCAAGGACTTTTTAGTAGTAGGTAAAAGCAGGAGGGACAAAACCCATTAGTAAAGGTAAACCTGGAGTAAGTTCACCACATCTTAGCAATTGAAGACAAATGAACCTTTCCTGCCCTTTTCTTTTAGTGAATAAGAGTCATTAAATGGGTGAGAGATCTGGAAAGAGAGCTCCGAAGGAACTGGGCAAGAGCAGCACAAAACTAGAATGAAAGCAGAATTGCTCAGCTTGGTTTTGTTGCTTTGTCACTGAGAACTCCTGGTCTTAGGCATAGCACTTTGCTTTCAGAGATACTCTGACTACGTGCAATGGAAAACCAAAACACTACGTGAAAGGAATGCTGAAAGCCTGACTCAGATGAATTGTTTGCTGGAATGTAATTTGGTTTCTTGAGCTTCTCGTGCTGTTAGTTATAGCTGAGGTGTTTCTCTAGAGAATGACATAATTCCATCCGGTGGCTGGATTTCAGAATTAGATGTCATTTTGTTTATTGTTTTGTAATGTACTGAGTAAATCAGGTTCCCAGATACTTAAATGAACTAAGTCTACCAAGCTGAGTTAGTTATAATGAGAAAATGTAGAAAGAAAACACATAGTGGTGGGTAACCTCAACCTGTCTTTACCTGTCTTTTTGTCATCATGCAAGAGGGTTTCTGTTTTGCAGATTTGCAGTGTCATTACAAAGCAAGCTATTTATTAGTGTCTTTTGCCCCCTAATGATCTACACCGAGCCACAGCATTAAACAGATTTTATAAAACCTACTTTATCTACTCCTTGCTGTAAAGGTGGAGGTAAAGGTACATGGGGACGTGAAACAGCAGTTATCCATTTCCAGGATGCCAGTACAAAGCTGCTGCAAACTCAGGGAAGTCATAGGTGTTACATTTGTTTCTCCCTCCCTTCTCGTCTTTCATCTTGGTCTTTTATTTTTTTGATGCTTTGATTGTGTAAAGGTTTGCATTATCCAGTGTGCCCAGAGAGGGTGTGGTATGCCAGAATGATGACATACCTTTGTCCCTATCCTAAATTTTGTGTTTATTGGAGTTCAGGTTACAGAGTTAATGGCCTCCATACCAATACAGATTTCCTGTCTTAAAGTAAAAGTTGGATGCAGTTAATATTTATCCTTATACACTGAAATTCAGTGCCTGAAATCCAAGTGGATTTCAGTCACAGTACCTGTCAGTGGCCACTGTTGAGCTCCTGTGAGCCATTGTTTGCATCACAAAAAAGTGGTGAAGAGATGGATGGAGGTACTTCCAAAAAAGGCAGGAATGTGGGAATGGATGTCTTGGAGGAAAATCTGAGAAGCCAGCCTCCTTTATGGGAGTATTGAAAGGTGTGGAGCAACTTGCTGAGGTAGACTCAGCTGAATAATCAGTCTTGCTTTTTGAAATATATATGAGAAATGGTGGAGTTTGAGCAAGGAATTTGATTTGGAAAGCTGAGGTATAAGAAATGATTGAGAAGAATCATAGATATTAAGAAATAGAAAGCTGAAAAACATATACATACAGCATGACTCACCAAGAGATGTACTAGATTCTTTTGGGTTTGGACACCAGACTGATAGTAATACATCTGCCTTTCTCCACTCTTCTAGAAGAGATGCCAGCAAAGACAATAAATATCCTGGCCTGAGCATTGAAAATAGAGAAATGAACTGGCAAATATTAAATCTTTCCAGCAGTAGTTTCAGATTTGTTTTAAATATTTTGATTATTTATTTCATTAGAGAGAGAAAAACCCGTTTTCAATTAAAACAGTCATTGGAACTCTTCTGTAGATGAAGTTTCATCATATCAAAGTTTTTGCATGCTTTAGAATGTAAAAATCAGTTAGTAATGGAATTGGGAAGAGTTCAGTTTGGGATCTCTTCCCCTTGCTGTAAATGTTTTCTGTACTCATAAAAACCACAGGCTAATTTTTCCAGCTGTAAGCTGGTATTGCACCACTAAACTTACCTGCTTTTGCTACCTGGTTGTTTTCTAAGTGATTGAAATGAATGTATTTCAGTTTTTAAGGAATGCATGTCTCTTGTAAGTTGGAAAATGCAGGAATGTGGTGATTATAATTATTTTGAAATACCAACTAGAGATAATTCTAGTAAGGATGCTAAAATTGTCTAGCTTCAGCACTAGGCATCTGTGGTGACTCCCTGGGTTCATCATTTATGCATATATGCATAGCACCTATTGTCCTGTTTACTTTTAAAACCACGCAAAGTTTTAGCCTAATATACCTATTTTAGAGCAGCTGTGTGTTTGCAGTGTTCTGTTTCAAGGTCTCCCTTTCCACTGTGAAACAGCATCTTTCTGCTTTGGATGTACATTTGCTTTAGAAAGTATGTCAATACAAGTAAACCTGACTTCATAATATTTGATATAATTTAGATGCAAATGAGGACTTTGCAATTTGGCAGTCATGCCTTTGTTCTCATTCTCAGTTCATTGGATTTCATCAACATACATTGTAGTCCTTTTCAAGGTCATTTTGGGAACGAGGGATTGTGTTCCATTATCCAGCCCATTTTCACTCTACGTGTGAAGGGCAAAAGCAATTCTTTCTGGGAAAGTTTGCAGTCAGTGGGAGCTGCAGGTATTCTTCTTCCTCCTTCTGCCAGCAGTGAGTTTAGTCCTTTTAGTTTTATTGTTAAGTACTGCAAGCCAATGTCTTAATTGCAGAAGTAGTTAAAGGTACCGGTAATGAGGTGTGCAATCACTAACATGCAGGTTGTCAGAGTAATTTAAAGACACTTCAGTTGGCTGCCAGTGTGAAATGATGGGGATTTGTTTGCATTCAAGTAAACAAGGGTTTCCTTTTTTTATTCACAAACAACAGGATTCACTCAGTGCTTTAGTTAAATGCAAGAGACCAAGGAATGAGAGTGAAGAAAGCAATGTTAGGATTGATCATTTCAGGTCTGTTTATTGCTAACTGGCAGGATAATATGTATATATTCATAGTTTTTGTGGAGGATTATCTTGTATTGTCAGGTTGGCATTTTCCCAACTGTTTAATTTACTTTGGATCAGAAGTCAGGGACCTGAGTAGAAGGCAGCTCACTAGTAAGCTTTCAGGAAACAAGACTAGAACAGAATTCTGGTTTTCTTCAAAACTGTGGTGGTAGGCTGAAAGATAAAAGGATTTGAATAGATAAAATGAAAAATTATGGTGGGAAACAAATATGTTTTCACAAATCATTGCAAAAGAGGTTTTTCACTTTAGTGGTACTGTTTTCTTTTCTGGGTTGATTAGGCAGGGCAAGTTGTTTGCTATTCTTGCATCAAAGATGGTTTAGTATTCAAACATTTTGTGTCAAATGCAATAAACACTGTCAACAGTAATTATTAGGATTCCAAACTGGTTCTCTGCTATCTACTTTTTGCTGGTTATTGAAAACAAATAAATTTATTATTCTCATATGTGTAATGTTTGATACACAACTTGGTAGCAGGGCTTTGGTTTGAGTATTCAGAGTGCATGGCAGACATGAAGACAAGGATGCATGCCTCACTATTTCTCTCAGAAGGTGTCTTGATCAATTTAGATTTATTGTTTTTATGCAAGCATGTAAAAAACACTTCTAGATGCTGATTTTTCAAAGATGGTAAGTTTTGTCTTAGTGCCTTTGATGTGGACAGGTGTAGCAGGCTGACCACTGGGTTTAAAGGGGGAGAAATGTTAATGTTTTGTGAGCTATTCTGAAATGGTCCTAGGGATCACTTCACTGGACTGTACAGAACCCTGAAAAATTATGTTGAGCTTAATTTTTTTGTGGATTGTGATACTGAGGGGTAAGAGGGAAAATATCTGAGCACTTCCTCACACTGAAATGACAAAACCTGGCTGATAAGTGAAGCTGTATGGCATACTTTAGTGATGCCACCATAGTCACTGGATAATTGTTTACACTTGTAGATCAGCTTTTGTGAGTTCAGTATTTGGATACTTCAAATGTTGTCAAGTTACAAATGGCAGTTGAAAAGAAAATACTGATGTCTCATTTTGCTAATTTCAAGACACCTTGATTGAATTTGAAGAAAAGTTAGGTTGAAACCTGGTCTGTCTTAAGCTGGTTCAAAGTCATGGTGCTATAATGAGCTGTCTAATATCCAGTCTTTCATCTTTGCTTTAAGTCAGCATCAGGGTTGTTTTCTTTTTGTCTATACCTGGGAACTATATATTCTTCTTAAGGCTATTTTCTCGCACTTGATCTTGTTTTGATTTTAAACTGTGTTCCCTCAGTAGGAGGCTGTGATGATTCTGTTACTGTAAGCATCAAATGAAAATCATATTCCAGTCTTGTAATTATCCTCTCATGCAAAGCTTAATGAAACATTTTCTGTTCTAGGTTGGCTGTGATCGCAGCAAAAGCCTGGTGGATATTTGTGGAGAAAAACATTTCCAGGCATTTGTCTGTGATGCCCTGTCAGTGCCAATCCGCAGCGGTTCTTGTGACGCCTGCATCTCTATTGCTGTAATCCACCACTTCTCAACAGCAGTAAGTCACCCCTCCCTCTGCTCCACTGTGCTCTTGGATTGCTGTGCAGAGCTGCTAATACTACTATACAAGCAAAGGCAAGAACAAAATTGGAAGAAATCTGAGGTTTGCATTTGGTGTAAGCAGTTGTCAGAGCAGAGTTAAGCTGTTGTGCTGCTGCTGCTTCTTGGACTTTCTGCTCACATTGTCCTTCTGCTTCTCAGGTGCCCTTACTCCCCGTGAAGCTTTGATCCTATGTTTGGGTTTCATTTTTGAGTGCTTGTAATTAATGACACTGGAGAAGGGGGCTCTGCTTTGGGAGTCAAGAGTTATATTTTCCCAGCTTAGATGTTGGGCTCTTGGTCAGATCTTGTGATTCTTGGGTTTTTTAATCTGTGCATTGGTTGTCCATCTCCAGACAAAAAGGAGTCTGCTGTATCTCCAGATATCTGCTGTATTTCTGGGCTGGTGAGGTTCTCCTGGCAGAAACTGTGCCGTGGTAACAAGTTTCTAGACCATCACAGAGGAGCCCCACGGATCTTTCCATAACAGAAGGGCAGTGAATGTTTCCAAATCCAGTAAAAAAAGTAGAAGGAACTCTGTTTTGGAAGGCACGTATCTTTGTTCATGTGGTCAGAGGACCTGTGTTTAAGCTGCAAGTCTGACCCCTTCAGCTGCAAATTTAGCCTGTGTGTCATCAGGCGTGGTAGATTTGAATCTGGGATTCTGAATCACCTTCTTGAAAAGGTGTCTTTTCTGGGTAGGCTGATATGTCCAAGACATCCTGCTCAGCACAGAACTGTTTTCAAATAGAAAGAGAATAGTAGAATCATTGAGGCTGGAAAAGACCTTTAAGATCATCAAGTCCTGCTGTTAACCCAGCACTGCCCAGTTCACCACTAAACCATGTCCCCGAGTGCCACATCTACAGGTCCTTTAAATACCTCCAGGGATGGTGAATCCACCACTGCTCTGGACAGCCTGTTGCAGTGCTTGACATCTGTGATGTCTCAATGAAGAAATTGTGTTTAGGAAAACATCTTGGCTTGCACACAGTGATGGGCTGTATTATGAATGAAAGTAAATAGCGGGAAAAAAGACCTTCTTTTCAAGTTTTATTGTATCTCGGGTAAGGAGAAATTGCTGCCATTCCATTCTCCTGACTTCTTGTTTATGTACTGGCTTCACGCTTTTGCTTTTCCTTTGCAGGAGAGGAGGCTGGCTACTATACGGGAACTAACTCGGCTTCTGAGACCTGGTGGAACAGCACTCATTTATGTCTGGGCAATGGAACAGGAATACAAAAACCAGAAGTCTAAATACCTGAAGGAAAAAAGTGGTAGTAAAAACAAAGACAAGGAAATGAATACTGGCACAGCCCAGCGACCACTTAGTGACCAGGGGCCTGATAACAGCAGCCAAGACTCAGCATGGTCTGACCAACTCCTTAATGACTTGAAGGATGAAAGCTGTGGTGCCAAGCCGGTAGCAGACTTTAGACTGCCTGTTCACACTAACAGAACCTCCTTTCACTCTCAAGATTTGCTGGTTCCCTGGCATCTGAAAGGTGGTACTAAAAAGAAAGAGGGAAGTGTTGATACAGTGTTGGTTTCAGGTGGCTCCAAAGAATCACAAGAACTCAGTCCTGTTTTCCACCGCTATTACCATGTGTTCTGTGAAGGGGAACTGGAAGCAGTGTGCAGATCCCTGGATTGTGTGAGGGTTCAAAAAAGTTACTATGATCAGGGAAACTGGTGTGTGGTTCTGGAAAAGTTGTAGCCTATGAAGCTTCCTCTGCTATCTGTAGAGTTTTTTGTTTTTTTACCGTGAAAGGTATTTTTAATGCAGGCAGCAGCTGTTGCCTCTTTTAAAATAACAGAATAAAGATTGTGTATTGAGTTAATAACTGTGACTAGCACTGTGTGCATATGTTAACAAAATAATGGCCAAACTCAGCTACCACCTCTGCAGAGTGTTTGCTTTACTTCTCTGAATTACAGTGATGAAGATCAAGTGGGAAAATACTGCCCATGCAAATCACTAAGGCCAGTGTTGAGCTTTTAAAGACAAAGGGCCTGGTTCTCCCTTCTCTTACACCACTTTATATTGATGTAGCTGCAGTGCTTTGCCTGCAGTCCACAGCTAATTGGAATGGAGCTCTGGGCAGGAAAGGCAGAGCTGTTTGCTGTATAAAATTGTGGATCAGGGAGAAGGGAGTGAATGTCATAGGAAGCAGTTAAGCTGAAGAGTCAAACTTTTGCCTCAGGTTTGGTCCTGCTCGTTTTGGTGTCAATGAGGGGTGACAGATCTCTTTCAGTTTGGAATTTACTCTCTTGTTTGTGGTAATAATGATTTCCTCAAAGGGAACGGGAAAGACATTTTTCTCTTCTTTGACTCTCAAATACGCACAATTCATGGTGTCCATCCCCAGATTGCTGTAGCTCGTCATTGTAGCGTTGTGTGAAAGCTCCTGTGAGGTGTGAGTTCCAGCTCTGCTGCACCCCTGCATTCCTATGAGTGCGTGTCTGTAGCACCAGGACTTGTGGGGGTGGGGTGACCTTGAGATCCCCCAGGGGAAAAAAAGAAAAACTATTAAAGTGAAGGCAATATTGGTGCAGTTGTTTTAGCTGGGTATTTTCAACCCCCAAGTGTTGGTAGTGGAGCAGGTTTTATTTAATGTACTTCAAAAGAGCAAAGGACTGGAGGAGAGGGGAACTGGTGCTGGGCTAGCTGACTCAGAGAAGCCCTTTTGGCTGTGGCCTGCAAGGACTAGTGCAATTTATTTGATACAACTCTTGTGCCACCGAAGGAGCGTGACACCTGGAATGCATTCCTGGAACTAAAATAATGGGCTGACATTTGTAGGGTGAATGGCTATTGGTGCCTCTGGAAACCAGGGCTGCTAGGCTGTGCTCATTGCCTGATATATTGATTGATCTGTAGTTGTAGCAAGATCTATGGTATTGGCAGGTCGTGCTGCTGTAAATAATGGCATATAAACCGAGGTGCCCATCCTAAATCATGTGGGGACTTCAAGGACAGCTCGAGGACAGCTTGGCTTACTCTTGCCTGCTTCCCATGTGCAGGTTAAAGGCTGCTGTGCTGGCAGCCTGCTCATAGTCACCATTTCTCCTAAGCTCCCATCTTGTAAAAATGAAAATCTGAGAAAATCCAAGGGGAATGAGAGCAGTAAGAGAGGAGCTTGCTACCAACACAGTTCACCTGAGCTGTGCTTTGCTTGCTGTCTGCTTCCAAAGAGCCCTTGGGAAAGAAGGTCTCATTCCTCAGCTGCACATGCTGTCCGTGTAACAGCAGCCTGATTTCTTTCCTTTGAATAACAAAGGAAGCATGTCTGTAGCAATGAGCCCTCTTGGGCATGTTCAGGGGCTGATTTGCACACATTCAATGAATATCATGTAGCTGGAAACATGTTGCATCAAGGCCTGAGCCAAGTTCACACAGCGTTTGGGTGCAGGAACTCGCCCCTTTCCTGGCTGGACTGTGGGGCCAGAGCTAGCCTGAACAGCTGCAGGGTGCAGTGCTACACGATGTTGGTGTGTCACTGGTGAGAAAGAGCAGGGATCAACTCACTAAACTGGGCTCCCTCTTATTTCTGATTATGTGGGTTGCATTAATGTAGAATAAAGTAGGAAGACACATTTCTGAAGCCCTATGTCTGCATGGCCCTGTGTTTGCTGGTGCCTGAACTCCTGCTAAGCACACAGCAGCTGCTGTTGGGTTTTTACATTGCCTATAGCTGCATTTTCTTTAAGAATATACAGTGTTCTGGCAAGGAACAATTACTGCTTGAAAGTCCTTCTGAAGTGCTGCCATATCATAACCTTGTGTGACAAATTAGGAATCAGGTCTGCAGTTGTGCTTGATTACTCAATGTACCCTTGTTCTGATGGAGGATAGCTCAGAGGTGCTGCCTCCAAATTCACTGCTGGCTCTGACTGGACACAGGGTTAAGCACTGTTCTAACCTGGGGCTCAAATACATCAAGTAGACAAGGCCTGAATCATTGAATGTGGACTTTATGTAACACTGATCTATTTTTTGCAGGCCCTGTGGCTCCTGTAAAGCTTTCCTGCTTTCCCTCTGTTTGCCTGGCAGAGGCAGCATTAGGCAGTGCCTGGTGTCACATTCAGCATTTCTTGCCTTCTAGGGTGATTAATATCATTTATTGACTGCCATATGTATGAATAGGTCAGATTCCCTCTCACCGGCTCTGCAGTGAAGCACCTGGGATGTCTGAGAGGAGAGTCAGATTTTATTGTCAGTCTTTTGGATGCTTTCAATCTTCCTGCAAGGTATTCCTTTCAGCTGAGTCACAGCAGCTTTTTCGATCCATTTAACACTGGCTCAAAGCAGAAAGTGTTGCTCTCCCTGTGCTAGGCAGCCCGATGGTGGCGAGTTCCTGTGGGTCCTGGTTCTGGAAGAAGGTTCTGGCATGGGGAACACCAGCTTGGGCAACCCTGCTTTGGACAGGCACACTGGGTTGAACATGCAGTACATAATTCCTTGCCAAAGAGGCTTTTCCTGGCATTTCTGAGGGCTGTGAGCCAGAGGATGGTCCCAGCAGCACGCCATCTCTTCAAAAAGAGTAGAAAAGTTAAAAGTACTCCAACATCCTCTGAAGCCTGGAAATGTTATGAAATATTTCTTTGGTTAAAGTCAGAGAATCTCTTCAGAGGCTCCAAGAGGAATCAAGTGGTGAAGGAGAAAATGACAAAGGAGGAGGGCAGGTAGATGTTAAAAAAAAAACATATTGCAGAGATTTACAACACAGAATTATGTGCCTCCACAGCTGCCCTCTGCAGTACTCACTTTGCCTTTTTACCTCCTGAGATGAAATTCCTTAAGGTCAACAGTTGGGTTTAAATGTTATGGGTTTCTTGGTACACTGGTTTTCATAGTAATTATGTTCCCTTTTTGCCCTTATTGAAATAAATAATGTGCTTAAATGGCTATTCATCTGCAGTTTGGAAGATAAAGGGAAAGCAAAGTTCCATGTGAGTATGACCTGTGCTGTGAATGCCAGGGCCTCTCCTGTGGCAGTCCTCCCTGATGTCCCAGTCATCCTCAAAGCACCTCAGGGCACCCAGGACTAGGGAGGTGGGGATTTTCACTCTGGCCCAAATATGACCCTTGGTTTAGCGCTGGGCACACACAGGCAAACATCTGGTGGTGTGACCAGAGGTGGCTGTTTTAGGGGTCACTGTCCCCCTTGTTCCCAGCCTCCCATTCCAGAGACCACCAAGCCACCCCAGGTCAGGTGCCCTGACCCTGCACTGGGCAGACCTGTATTTTGTGTTGCACTGTCCTGCCCTGACAAACAAAGGCTTCAGAGAATCCCTGGGCTTAAAGCAAAGGACACAAAGAGGTGATTTCTTGTTCTGGGGCAGGCAAAAAATGAAACCTGCAAAATGTGGAGGACTTCTTTTAACTTCATAGAGGTTCTTTAGACTCATGTCTTGGTGCAGCCAAGTCCCTGACAAAAACTTCTCCAGACCTCAGAGAGGCTGGATTTCCCTGGAAGGGCTCAATTTAGCAGAGAGAAGTGTAGAACAGCAGATGGCAAGGGACAACATGCTGGTTGCATTGCTTTGCTGAATGAGAGCCACAAAAAGCTGAATGGGGACCATAGCTTCTCTTAAGAGAGCTTGAAGGACTGGCCTTGGCACAGTGAGCAAAAGATGAACTCTTTTACTCTCCAGTGCCCACCAAAGTCAATCATGCCCTTCCTCAGCTGGACAGGGGAGAGAAAATTTAATGAAAGACTCATGGGTTGGGATATCATCAGGGAGAGATCACTGGCCAATTACCATCATGGGTTAGAGCAGAAAAAGGAGAAGTAAAACTAAACCTTAAAAACACCTTCCCCCCACCCTTCCCTTCTTCCCGGTCTTAATTTCATTTCTGATCCTCTAACTCCTTCTTGCAGTGACACAGAGGGATGGGCAGTGGGGATTATGGTCACCTCATCACATGTTGTTTCTGCAGCTGCTTCTTGTTCTCGTACCAGGATGAGGAATCTTCTTCCTCTCATAGAAGCATAATGAATATGAAACTTCTAATTTATGTAAGTACAAATACAGATGTCAGACATTCTCTGTATGAAGTGAACGTCAATGAGCACATTTGGGGGACCATGTGCCAGAAGTAAATGTCATGCAGCTGTCACTGCATACAGCAAATGTTCTGAGTTTTGCAAACTATTCCCCTCACAGTACTAGGTGGATGGGGAGCCTTCCCAACCACTTAAATTGTGAGAGATTTAGAGTGATAACATTTTCCATATATTACAAAATTTTCATGTCTACCAGACTCTAAAAAAAAAACCCAGAAACTTTTAGTTTCAGAATTCCAGTTGTGTTGCGCCTGTAAATATCACAGTGGAAAAACGCTTTCCACTTTCAAAGTGAAAATGACAAAGATTTGCCTAGGAATACTAAAGAAGGTTAATAACTACTGTTTCCAGTGTGCTTTGTGTATTCTTCTTGCTGCTGCAATTAAGGATCTCTTGTCATTATCACTTTCTGTGTATCGCTGTGGTTTTCTATAATTTATTGTAGCAAAAAGAGGGAAAGACATTTCATTCATTATTACAAATCTCTCACAGGTGTGTTAATGTGCTTTATTTGAAGTGATTATACTGACAACATCAGCATTTGGACCCTAATTTATTATGCAAATAACTCGCTCTGCCTTAACTAGTGTATGTCCTCTTGGGGCAGAATCAGAATTGCATTGCTGTGTCTAAACTTTCTGAAAGACCATGCCTGACATCTCAAGTGGCTGCAGATGAAACATTTTCCCTCTCTCACCTGCCTCCTTAACAGGTATTTGCTATGGAGATGCTTGTTGAATGCAGACAGCTTGTTCCCATGCCTGATGATGCTCTCATCCACAAATGTCTCGGCCAAGCCACTTCACTGAACTGTAAAAGACACCTGCGTTGAGGTCTACAACTCAGGTCAACAGCAAGACTCTGGCTTGTTTTTATCTGGCTGACATAATTTTGTACAGTATTCCTGTCACATTTCTGCACTTGCAGCAAGCCACCACTGGTGTGCAAATACTGTAAAATTCTCAGAAAATTTGCCAGTATTTTCAGCTGTTTTAAAGGTATCCTTGTTTAAACTGGAACAGGGACACAGTGAGAGTGCCTGGACATGAAATTCTTCTCTACCGCTTAACAAGGCTGTGCCTATGCTTCACCATTACAAAACAGCAACCCCAATGACAGCAGTATATTTTCCTTTAATTTTATGAAAGCAGTGGCAGGAAATTTCCGATTCACAAGCAAATAAGGTAGAGAGATATGTCAGTGCAATATCAGTAATTAATTTTCTCCCTGCAATGCAGAAATGCTCAGTATTATTACTTTAACATGATGACAAGCTTACTTTTGTTAAAAAATTAATGCCCTTTATCTGAAAAAAACCAGAAAGAAAGCCAATCTTTGCTTACAACAATCAACTAAATAGATGTATTTATTCTTAGCTATGTCTTTGTCTTATATTCCTACTGAAATTTAATTAAAAGGAAAATTATTGAACCAAAGCACAAGACAGTAGAATAAATTAATGTAAAATACACATGTTAATAAATGATTTTATGCCTTTTTTGTGTGACGTGTTATTCAGCCTCTAGATCAAAACTGAAACTGGGATTCCAAGGCCTAGAGAGAGTTTAGAAATTACTAACAATCAAAGTAGCTCATATGTGTTGCTGAGCTGTCCTGTCTCCTCAGATAGTTCATCTTTGCTTTGTGCAGAGCCACATACTTCTTATCACATTCAACTGCTCAAACACACATCAGTCCTTAATGTTAGGCTCCTCATACACTTGGATGAATCCAAAGCCTCAAATTGCATCCAGGGAACTGCTAAAGCACCCGTCTCAGGGACGCAGAGTCCTTTAGAGTATGCTGCGGCTTTCTCTGGCAAAAATTCAAGTTACAATTTGGCAATAGCTGAAGCTCTGTTAGAACAATTACAGTGAATCCCACGTTCCTGCCATTAGAAGGCAAATCCTGCCTTCAGCTCCAATTTGAAAGCTCCCCAGCTTTTCACACTGGCTTATTCTTCTAGTTAAAGATGGCAAGGATAAGAAACAGAGAAAAGGTGTTCATTCTTTTTCCCCTTGCCTCTTTCTTAGCTTCCAAATGTGATTTGGACAGTACATAGTCTTTACACACTGTTCCTCTAAATATATAAACACAAATCTGCTGGGATTTTTTGCTCCCTCTTTCTTTCTTTGCAAATCGGTTTTTTGTGCAAAACATCCTTTTCTGAGGACTTGTTTGTGTGTGCCATCCATCTTTTCACCTTTCTTTATGGATATATTTCCTCTCTGGTCTCATGGCCTCTGAATTCTCACCCACATTTGATCTCCTAATTTACCAATACAGAAATAACTCCTTGACTCATAAGTAATGACATGCTTGAATCCTTGAAAATCCTACCATTCTGTATTTTCCACTCCAATCCTCTCCTCAGGTTATTTATCTCTGGGCCTCTTACAGACATCTCAGCCTGGGAAATTTTGACATAAAGCCCTTTAGTAAGTAGCCTGTCTGGTAACTAGCCTGATGCTGGTTTTAATTTATCATAAGAACCAGTCCCTAGCAATTTCTACAAGACCCTTTTGTTAAGGGGTTATGCCCTATAAGACAGCTTGGTTTCTTTGAGGAATGTTTCCTTTTTTTTTCTTTTTTTTTTTAATTTATTTTATTGCCATTGTGATGATTTCTGCTGCATGCACTCACTTCACATCTCACTCTCCTCACTCTTCATCCCATACTCTGAGGAAGGTTCAGAGGTTGTTTTATTTATAATTCATCAATGCCTCTCACCAAGCTACAACAATGAGAGGATATATTTCCTCTGGCCCAACTGTTGAGCATTAAGAATAAACTAAAAAAAAAGAAAAAAGTTTATTTATCATGCATTCTTCTTGGGCCTCAGGCTATATGTGACAAGGATATAAATTAGAAGTCGTTCTGGAGTAAAAAACATTTGCATCAATTTATTTTAATGAAGAAATGCTGATTATGGAGATGTAGCTTATCTGTGTGCTTTAAATTAGAGGAATCACTGAGATTAATCTCTTTTTTTCTGTTGACACCTCGCAGATTAAATAAACACAATTTTGCAGTCTCTGGTGCTGTTCCCATTCTCTCTCATTTCTGTTACACAACCTGAAAGGCATGGAGCCAGCTTGCTGGCCACAGCTAGATTTATCACTCCAAGATCCCTGGTAGGAGGTTTGCTGGGATGGCCAGAGTTCTTGCCTCACCTTTGTTCTTTCCAAATAATCCTCTCAACTGACTCAATCCACTTGTTCAGACTGACATGCCAGGTTATCTCCTGGGAGAACAGGCACGAGGAAACAGGGCCAAAAATCACTTCTTGACCATCTTCCCTGTATAAAAAGTGCTTGGCTTTACAAAACATAAAGACTTCATAGTAAGACATTATTCCCACGTGACCAATTCCTTTTCTAATCCACCATCTTGGCAGGACTCCCTGCAGGAATGTGATTATATCTTGCCTGTGTCAGCAGCTCCCTAAGATGCTTCTGAGAGGCAGGACGAGGGCTTGAAACCACATCATGAGGAAATATTAAATGGAACTTGACTATGGAACATACTATGGTCTCTGCCTGTAGGACTTTAAAATTTCTTTTTTTTTTACATTTTTGGGTTCTTTGATGGGGAGCCCCTGAGGTGTCCTGTGCCAGGGTTGAAAATGAGACAAGCGGGACTTGCTGGTATTTCGGTCTTCAGTTGTTTATTAGTTCTTTATCACGATTCAGAGCCTTAGATGACAACGGGCTTTTGCACACACAGAGAACATGCACAGCAAGACCTGGGCACTTCAAGGCCATGTGCCAGAAAGACCCAAAATGGATGATTTTAAGGATTCTTATACAGATACCTTATCCAATTAAGTTTTACAATGTATCTAACACATAGTATGTTTTTATTTTTTTACCAATTAATAATTATTCATCAGTCACGTAACATCTGCATTGACTTTGTCTAACCAATCACTGTGCTACCAAAACTGCAGAAAATGGAGAAGATTAAAGAGAAAGAAGAAACTGAGTCAACACCCAAAAGTCCTCCTACCAATACTAAAAAACCCAAAACCTACTTTTTCACCCTGTGATAAACTACAATATTCACTACATACATTCACAAAAACTCAACTCCTCACAAAGTCTTGGAAGCTTATTCCATGGCCAAAGACTAAAAGCTGTGCTCTCCTGAGGAATAAAACATCTCAGGTCAGGCAAAGGAATATTTCCTGTGCCCTGGATTCCCACTTTCCCAATCTGAAACTTCTGGTGCAGAAGAGCCCAAAATCACACTAAAAGAAACCGTGTCCTCCCACTTATGGTCTCTTTTCCAGCTTGGTGGTATCCAGCATAGTGGCATATGCTTGGAGACATGCCTGCTTAGTGTACCCTTTGTGCTAGCATCAACAGGGGCCTGGAGGGGCCTGTGTGCTTCACAATGAGGTGAGTGGCAAGACAAGCTGGTAGTGCCGTGCTTGTCAGAAGGCTTCCTGTCTAGAACAGTGACAAAGACAGTGACTTGGGATGTCAGGCATATTACTCAGTATTTACAGCTATTTCTGGGTCAAGGGCTGAGACAAGAATTGGATATGAAATTGCCCTCCCCTCTAAACACAGTAGTATAATACAAAGGAAAATGAAAAGCAATTTCAGGAATTGTGGGGTGAAAATTGGAGAGGAGTAAATTGTTCAAGTTGCTGCTGAAAGAGACAATTACGAACACACTCTGTGGCAGTCAAATTCTCTCTACAGTTATTTTCACGGTGCTGTAGTGCCTTGGAGCCCTTTCCATGGAGCACGACCTCACTGGTCTCAACAATGTTTTCCCATGAGTGTTCACTCTTCATAAAAAAAAGACATTCTCCCAGCTTCTTTTTTTATTCTGTATATCACAGTGAAAGGAGGACACTCTCGTGCAATACTCCACGTGTAATGTCCAGTTGGGACAGTTACTGCAGCTCCCTTCAGTCTGCTTTGTGCTGCCCACGTGAGCGTGCACTGGACTGAGCTACAGCATTGCAGGAGAAAAGGACAAAGACAGCCCCAAGGTCTCAGAGGCAGCCAAGGGCTGTGGTTACTCTGTACAGTGTCCCCAGGTTTAGTTTAAGTTATTGCAGGTTTAGTTTAAGGTATTTAATTTAAAGTGTTGCTCTTGCAACAAATGGGCTGATACAACTCTGTGGGACTATGCTACAACACCGCCTCTGGAGCTGGCCTACCTTTAAGAACCAAAAATATGCTTTCATCTCACTTAAAACCAAAACCAACCCATTGCACTGCATTGAAATTATGTCTAAGAGTGTTTTAGTTATTATTGCACAGGTCTGATGGATAGGGACTGATAAATGAAAGCCCCAGGGTTTAATCCCCTGCCCCAGCCAGGTGATCTTGAGATAGTATTTGTGTATCACTTTCAAAGTAGCTGATCTGAAGGTCCCTGACGTGCAGCTCTGGACCTCTCCAAGATGAGCAGGCATCAGAAGATGTAGTCATTCCTCCCCAGAGGTGTGTTATCAATCTCATCAAATCATGGACAGGCTGCATGTTACCCCTGCGGTGAGCTTCCTGTCTGACAAAAGTGTTTTCAGCTTCTCAAAGGAAAAAAAAGCCAAAGAAACAAAGCATGTAAAAGCTTCCCAAGAAATGAAGTGAATGAGTTATTTCACAGGTGTAACAGTTCCCTTACAAAACATTTATTAGTAGAGTAATAGAATAATTTAGGTCGGACATGACCTCTAATCTAAGATCACTGAGCCAAACCACTAACCCAGAACTGCCAAGTTGTCACTGGAGAATTTCCCAGATTAAGAATTCACTTTATTACAGTCATGAAATTTGGGTGGGGAGAGGGAAAATGGATGCTTCTAAACCCCATCCCCCTCGTCTGCTGAGCTATGGCCAAAATTATAATCTCTTTTCAAAGGAGTTGAGGAAATTAACAAAATAACTATTGCTCAGGGGCAGACAACTCGCAGCTTGCTATTGAATATGGAACAATGAGTGAATCACCGTTCGATCCACCACAGCCTCCTCATTTGTTCTCACTGCAAGCTGAGCTCTCCTTTCCAAGCGAGGCTGTCAGGAGCCTCAATGTCACTGGGGCTCTTTTGTTGCTGCCAGGAGCATTCTTCTTGATGGACAGTAGAAAATCGTCTGGTTTTTCATTTCAGGTGCTCACTGCACAATTGAGGCACTCACAGCACAATTCAGGCAAGAGCAACTAATAACCTGGGCATTGCTGCTGCATTGATTTTTGGGTGAGATGTTCTATCATTTTATGGCACTGAATTTAGACATAGTTACTTTAATTTTCTCCTGAGTAAACATAATGAAATTTCTATGAAAGAAATATGTTTTTCTTTGTAATTGCATCATTCTTTGTTTTGGCTTTTTTCTGCTGCAATTTCTCCAAGGGCCGACATTTTTATTTGAGACGAGACAATGAAAATTCCCATCTGAGTCTAAGTAATCTCTCAGAACTGAATGTAAAGGACTGCTAGATAGATAGTACCAATGGCAACTGAAAATTAGGTGGTATTAAAAATGAACAGAATGAGAATCAACTGAAAGTTAAGTACATTTTGACTGGGCTGTGTCCCCTTTCTGTCCTCTTACCAGCATCTTACAGGACACTGTTTTTCTTCAGTATGAAGACTTCATAAGGTGTTGTTATAACTGAGGTAAGAAATTATCTTCAGCATCATGGTAGAAAAAGATTTTGTATTCTCAGGAAAAAAGCACCTCCTTTCCCTTAGTGAAACCTTGCTTCTTGTTTAAAGAAAACTGCACAGGATCACTGAGTGGAGAGGATTATTTTTAAACCTTTTTGAAATAAAAATAAAACATCATGCTGAGAGTTGAAGGCAAGTAGTTTATTACACAGGTCAGTTGGAGAGTCACCAGTTTCTTTCAGAGAAAGTGTAAAATGTACCATTAAATGGAAAATAAAACTTCACTAGGAAAATCAGTTCCTCCCTGAAGGAGTTAATAAAAAATAAGTATCTCCAAGGCATTGCTGTTTTATTAGCCTGTTTAATTTTGGCATAGAGAATGAGAGAACTGAACAGAGGTGCCCAGCTCAGCATTGAAAGTAGTATACCGACTAGGCTCACTGAATATTTCTGAGCATGTGAGGAGCTCTCAGACATACTAATATCTTGAAAGAAATAAGGCTAAACTTTAATTTTTACCTATTTCCTTTGAGAAAATTATTTTCTTGAACAAAAAGAGGAAATGAAACTGAATTATGTCACCATTTCCCTAACTGCTGACTTCAAAATTAAAGGCAGTTCTTCTAGAAATAAATTTCTTGGTTTTACTCTTCTTCAGTTTGCGAGATTCTAGTGCACTTGCATCATAGTTTCTTTCCTAAAAAGAGGAGTATTAGAAATGTATTAGAAATACAGGAGTATTAGAAAGTGAAACCCATTAGAAAATGGTTTTAAATTAAAATTTACAGAACCACCCTATTAATGACAGGGAGGGTTACGAGTATGAAGAATAGCACCTAATTCTGTAAGAGCTCACCCTGTGTTTTGAATCCTCTTCTTTGTCTGAAACTTTTCTCCTGTAGAAAACACATTCCCTATTCTCACTTCCAAATTGTCCACATCTGTAAACTATTCACACACTATGCCACAGTTTCCAGACTTTCTGTTCTTATTTTAAAATACTTCCTAAACTGATTCAGTCACAAGTAGTTGGCTCAGCTCGTGGACTATCAATTTTCTGTTTAGATTTAGTACAAATCTATTAAGCCCATATGCCTGGCTGTGTGCTGAGCGAGTTAGAGAGCACCCACTTGAGATACTCTGCTGGCTGCCTGGATCAAGTGGTAGCACTGGGATGGAAAGATACCAATTTGTTGGAAGAGAAGAGCACATCACAGTCAGAAAAGAGGCTTTTCTTAATGGGGCAAACATGCTGTTTTCTTGCTTCTCCTCTCTCAAGCAGTGTACTTTGCTGCATACAGCCAAGGACTGAAAGTAGCATTAGTCAATCCTGCATCCATCTGTTTGCTCTGTAAATGGCTCCCTGAAGAGGGTTCACATGCTGATTTTCCAAATGGTGTCTATGAAAGTCTATCAGTTATCATTCTACACCTAGTGGTGATCTACAACAGGTTTTTCTTGAGCTGCTGTTAACTGTCAGCATAAATTGAACAAATATGCAAATTCAATTTACACATTTAATACCACCATGGAGATGATGATTAAATTACTGTTATCACTTTGAAAACATACTGTCCCGTGCAAATAGCTAACAAATTACCCAAGCTCTTTGCTCAGACCTTGGCCTAAAGAATGTTATTACTTGGCAGCTGTGGACACATTTGGTGTCAAGACACATTAATAATGCTCTGATCTCATCCCAAAGAAATTATGTCCCAGATAAACATTTGTTTCACCAGAAGCGTAGAAGCCTTGTCAAACACTGTTGGCCAACTGCAACTTTGAAGTGCTTGCACACGCCTATTTTTGAATTTCCCTCTGCTCTCCCAGGTACATTCTGAGTAGCTGACACCCTGACACAGAGGTCACAGCTGGCATGGATGCATTGAACCGGCAGCAAACGGGCAAGAAAGTGTCTGGAAGATCACCTGGAGGAGTTCACAGCAATGGGGAGCACTGGGCACTGCATGGCACTGGAACCTGTGAGCATCTTTTGGGCCTGGTTCCCTTGTTTGCTCTCATTAATGCCGATCTGGACAAGCAGGCCAGAGTCTGCATAGGGGGATTTTAGCCCAGCAGCAGGGATGAGCCTGGATATCAGTATCCCCACTGTTGAGGATTATATTTAGTGCTTGGTGTGCAGCTGCAGGCTGAGCTCTGGGGAGAAGCCTGAGCCTGAGGCAAGAGACTGTGAAACTGCCAAAGGACACCGGGATGTGTGGTGCCAGCCAGGTGCCTGGATACTCAGTGACACGGGAGGAGCCAAGGTTCCTCACATGACTGTGCTTGGACTGTGCTTGAGAGGGTATAGGAGCCCTGAGGTTTTGTCATTTGGGGTCCCTCCTTGAAGGCACCAAGCTCAAATTGTTATTTTGTTGTGGTATTGTGATTAAACTACTTTAACAATTGAGACATCAGAGACTTTGCTGTGGGAAACCTGGGGTTGAGCTGGTAAGGAAACCTTGTCTGATTGTGGGGTGTGTAGCTGCCAGGGCCAGGCAGGTGGTATGAGTGTGACTGCTGGAGAGGCTTCTGGATGGCTGGGCAGGGAATTTTCCTAATTCCCATTGCAGGACAGTGTGGTCCTGTTGGTCAAGCAGCACAGGGTCCCAATAAGCCATTGTGCCATGACGTGATATTTGCTGTCATCTCCCCCTGTGAGGCTGGTGAGCTCTGAGCAAGGTGGGGGTAACCCACCTGGGTGCATGGGATGGGGCAGCCCTGGATGCACAGACAGACTGGGAAATGAACTGCTGGAAAGCAGTATCATGGAAAAGGACCTGGGGGTCCTGGTCGATGGCAAGATGGACAGGAGGGCCAGCCCTGTCCTGGGGCATCAGGCACAGCATCACAGCCAGGCAGGGGAGGGGATTGTCCTGCTCTGCTCTGCACTGGGGTGGCCTCACCTCCAGTGCTGGGGGCAATTCTGGGTGCCACAATATAAAAAAGACATTAAACTGTTAGAGAGTGTCCAAAGGAGGGCAATGAAGATGGGAGTGGAGAAGCCGTGTGAGAAACGGCTGAGGTCACTTGATGTGTTCAGCCTGGAGGAGACTGAGGGGAGACCTCACTGCAGTCTGCAGCTTCCTTGTGAGGGGAAGAGGAGGGGCAGACACTGACCTCATCTCTGTGCTGACCAGTGACAGGACCC
>VXBU01016449.1:1010574-1167751 GCA_013400315.1 Bombycilla garrulus | reverse complement strand
GCCCAGCCCAGCCCTGCCCGGGGCCGCTCAGCAGCCCCCGTTCCCCAGGCTTGGCGCTGGGTGCTGCGCCGGTCGGTGCTCCTGAGGGCTGCCCTGGCCGCGGCAGCCGGAGGAGGGGGCGCCGGGGGAAGAGCCCCTTCTGTGCCGAGGGGAGCTGGGCTGCGGCACCGACAGTGGCAGGGCGCAGCCTGGGATTTCTGAGTGACACCCACCTGATTTCGTGCGTTTTGCCACTCGTGGTATTGATCCTCTGGGTGTTACACTTATCGTGTATTTCTGTGCTTAGACCTTTGAGAAGAGCCGGAGTCGGTCGTCTTTACAGTCTCTGTTCAGGCTTTTTTATACATTGATAAGATGGCACCACCCTCACTGTCCGGCCTTCTCTAGGCTGAACAGGCCCGACTCTCAGCCTTTCCTTAAATGAGACATAAAAGGCATCTCCTTGTCTTGTGGCCTATCTTTCCTAAAGAGCCTGTATCCCTCCAGTGCAACATTCTGGTCATGGAGTGCTAATAACTTGAAGTTGTGTGCGTGTGCTAAGTGGGAGCCTGATGTTGTAGGATCAATTACTTGCCTGGTGATATGTTGCTGTACCGTAAGACAAAAATTAGGAGGCTCCCACTCACAGGTGCTTTGACTTGGAGACCCGTGCTAATCCTGATGCATTTTGTTCAAAACCTGCCTGTATGCTGGTTTTGGTATTTGTGGTGATTCTTGTTGTAACTTGTAGGTAGAGTGAGTGCTGAAGTCACAAGTGGTATGTCACTTAAGTGACATGGCTTGTTTTGGGGTTTAAGGGGAATAACAGCGGAAGTGTAAGAGAAAGACAGAGTATGGAAAGAGAATGAAGTTGTGATAATGGGCTTTTGACAAAAGGAAGACCAGGGTAAGCAGCAGCCAGATCTTACTGGGCAAAGATATTGACAGAAAAAGAGTAGTGGGAAAATGGCCTGGATAGCTGATGCTTACACAACAATGATGCCTTTTCTTAAAACAGAGCAGGAAGAGAGAGGATTTCATGTAATATATCATGTGGGCATCTCCCTTGCACAGTTGTGGAACCATTTCTTGGCAATAGAAGTTCTCTTCAGTGATTTCCCTCCTTTTGACAAGCAGCTGAAGGGAAGTTCATTTAACTTAGTAATAGTGAATCACACTGTCCTGAAAAAGTTTGTTGATGTTGTTAATTGTCTGTTGCTTTACTTGAACTGCTGTATGTGTTTAAGAGTGCTCCTTTCCTCAGTCCAACCTCTTGGATGTTCAGAAAATGCACTTAACAGCAAGCAAAGCTTATGTGGGGCACCATTATCCTACTTTACCTTTCCTTCTCACCTGGTACCACTGGTACAGCAAGCTGCCTGGGCCAGTGCCACTGGCTTAGAATCCTAGAACAGCCTTGGCTGGAAAGGGACCCTGAACAACCAAATCCCTGAGCTTTTACACCCTTGCAGTCTAAGTGTGCCACAGTCTGGGCTCCTCCTGCTGGCTCCTGGGCTCCTGCAGTGTCTCTGAGTGCCTGCTCTCCTGGCTGGCCCCAAAGGTCTCTGCTGTGCAAAGGGGCAGCACCAGTTCTCAGCCTTTTGCCTGGGACACAGGTTGTCTTTAACAGAGTTCCAGTAGTTGCTAGAAAGTTTGGTATCTTGAGCAGGGGGGCTGCACTTGTCCCTCCACTGTTAGGATATGTCTTAAAGTGTTGCTGCACTTCAGGACTACACTGTTAGGATGTGTCTCAAGAGTTCTTTGATGATACTGTTGCTTCATAGGTCCTAACTCTCATTGTTAATATATTCTAATAGGTTTAGATTCTGCTGATCAACCTTGCTGAAGAATGTTAGAGAAAGTGGTTTGGAGCTTTCAGAATGAAACCAAATGTGATATATTTTCTTGTTGCTAAGCTCTAGTGTATTAAAGGTATGTATGTAGTATCTCCGCTGAATTTTGTCATTTTCTTTGGCTTGAAAAAGAAACAGACCATCATTGTATTGTTCAGCGTATTTTTAAAATGCCACGAATACAAATTACTCCTACATGACTATCTTAAAAATGCATCTGCAGTATTTGTGTGATACTAAAAAAACTCAATGCACAACCCTAATTTTCTGGAGTAAGGCAAACACTGATTTTCTTTGTACGGCAGTGGGCTCAGAGTTGGCTTTTACCATTCAAAGCTAACAGCTGGGGAGTTAATAGCTCTATAAAGATGCTACATCATTGCTTGGACAAAAGCTGATCAAGTGTTAGAACTACTGTGAGAGGCATAAAGAAGAAAGGAAATGGTTGCACTGACATATTACCCATTTCTGTCTAATATCAAATAGCTTGTGCAGCCCTAGTCCCAGCGTCTCAAGAAGACCCAAAAAACGTTGGAGACGGGAGGAAGAAAGGTGCAGAGATGATCTTGGTGCAGACTGTCCAAGGACTCTATTTCCAGCCTATCATTCTTCATCTCAAAACCTCTAAAGTTAATGCAGAAGAGTTCTGTAAAATTGATTAGTGATATGGAGAAGGGAATAGAAAGTGCTGTTTTCTGGTTCTTTCAGGTTAAGAGCCAGGTTGTATTAAGGATTTTGCAGGTAGCCAGCTTAAAGCAGACCAAAAAAATGAACTTTCAGATGATGCACAGATAAATTGTAGGGTCTCTTGTGCAGCATGTTGCAAATATTGGCACTGCACTTCCATCCAGGCAAAAATAGCCTAAAATGTAAAATATATGTTGAAAGCTATTGATTTTAAAGTTGTTGAGCCTCAAGTTGCTGGAGGATGCAGGAATATTTTGGAGATGGCTCACTTTGAACTTAAGCCTGCATACACTTCAGCTTCCCTGGGCATTGATGGACATTTTTTAGTTGGGTTACTAGCTTAGATTCTCAGTTCTGAGAATGTCAGAGCACTGAGAAATCCTATACAGGGAAACAGAATGGAGTATAATTTGTGAAATACTAACCACTATGATTCTTCAAGTCCATTTTTCGTGGAGTGTAGGAACAGATCTGGATACAATGACATTGTTTTCTACAGAAGTTAACCATTGAAGATGCTTGGTCTCTATATGGCCAAGAAACTTCCCTGACATGACTTTTCAGCTTCTCACTGAAAGTCACAGAGGAGAGTCTTTGTTATGTTTCCACGCTGTTATGTTTTCACTTCCAAGTAACCTAAAGCTAAGTCATATTCTCTGATTTTCAAAGATTCTCTTGAGTGCATTGGATAATACTGAAACATACATTAATGATCAAATGGTTTTCTTTGCTGTTGCTTATGGAATTGCTGTGTTCATCATCTTATTAATGTCCCTGAACTATTTATTTTCCTTGCAGTAAGAACGAAAAGTTGAAGTAAGGAGAGGAGATATTGAAGGTTGTGAGTTTCCCCCCGCCCCTTTTTCTATACCAAAGTTTTAGAATGTGTTAACAAAAGTGTATCATAAGCATTTTATCCTATGAAAGTCAATGTGGACCAAAAGATGCTATAGAGATTCCTTTATTACTAATTTGGATGATAGAGAAACTTAGGAATGAAACTATCTTTTCTTTTAAACTCATTTCATGTTTCCTCTTCCCATTTATGGACCCAATAACCTAATATAGCTATGCAAAAGGGCAACAGTTTTAAGACTTCTCCTACTCTGTTATTTCTGTAAAAAGTCAATTTAGCATTTTATAATGTGAAAGCGTGAGGGTGTCATAGTTGACATGTCAATACTTCACTGTCTGCTTTTCAGAAATGGGCTTGTTGCTGCCTGTGTGAGAACAGATTAATGTCCTAAGTGTATTGACTTTCTCTGCTTTACTTTGATTATGGCTGGACTGCCTGCTGCAGTGGAACAGCCAGGCAGGCAGGGGAGGGGATTGTCCTGCTCTGCTCTGCACTGGGGCGGCCTCACCTCCAGTGCTGGGGGCAGTTCTGGGTGCCACAGTATAAGAAAAATATTAAACTGTTAGAGAGTGTCCAAAGGAGGGCAGCAAACACAGTGAAGGGCTTAGAGGTTGCAGGCGGATGAGAACTGGCTGAGGTCACTTAGTCTGTTCAGCCTGGAGAAGAGGAGACTGAGGGGAGGCCTCATTGCAGTCTGCAGCTTCTTTGTGAGGGGAAGAGGAGGGGCACTTCTCTGCAGTGACCAGTGACAGGACCCAAGGGAATGGCCCAAAGCTGTGTCAGGGGAGGTTTAGGTTGGGTATCAGGAAGAGGTTCTTTACCCATCATTGGGTAGTGGAGCACTGGAACAGGCTCCCCAGGGGAGTGGTCACAGCACCAGCCTGGCAGAGTTCAAGTAATGTTTGGACAACATTGTCAAGCACATGGTGTGACTCTAGGGGTTGTCCTGTGCAGGGCCAGGAGTTGGACATTGATGATCCTCATGAGTCCCTTCTCATTCAGGATTTAATGATTCAATGAACACAACTGGGAGAAAACTATTGCAAGACTTTTTCTCAGTGTGTTTTGGTTGTCTTGCTTAGAAAGGCAGCAAGAGATTAGCAGGAATTTATCACAGCTGGCTAATGTAGTCAGGACAGTTATTTGGTGATTGTAATCCCAGAAGCCCTTTGCTTTGGGAAAGACAGTTCGAAATCTGTGTAGTCTTTGCATCTGGTGATCTGAGAAGTTTGCAGAAATAACTGTACTTTAGCAGATCTGTTTCTGGAAAGATGAGATGTTCAGCCAACTCACCTTAAGGAGATTTTTGTTATGAAATACTGACCTTGTACTTGTTTTGATGAACAAAAATGCCACACAATTAATTGATTGAGATTTCTCTTTTAAATCTTGGAAGGGTATTCATTTATTTGTGTAGTCTGTCTTCCAAACTGCACTGATAAAACCCAGCGGCTGATAATATTTATGATAATGATCCGTAATCAAATAATTAAGTGTTGACATGCAAATTGTTATTAAGATTCAGAGTTAGCATCTTGTTTTGATGAGCATGATAGTTCATGACACTGCTATTTTGGTTTACAAGTTTACAGCAAGAAAATAATCTGATGGGTGTTGTGGTGAGTGCAGAGATGTGTATTTTTCCTAGACATGAACCCTTCTTATCAAGACTTCAAATTTTGGATTATTCTTGCATCCGGTATTTTTGTATCTTAGGGTTGCTTTTCTGTTACTTGTTTTTTTTTTTTTCATGGACTTTGAGTCTTTCACTCTTCAGCCTATGAGGATGATGTGATTTGACTGTTCCTTGTGCAGAAAATCCTGCCTTTTAATTTTTAAGGATTACTGACAGATTGGAAATTGAGTGCAGATAAATAAGACCTCAGTCAAATAACATATATTATTGAAACAATGAAAATAAATTGATACCATAAAACAAGTTCATTGCATAAACAAGAAATTATATGTTTAGTTTTACTTATTTATATTTCTGAAACATATTTCTGAAAAAATCTATTTGAGATTTTCAAGCCATTATTTTTGGAAACATTTTGTTTGATGCTTTTGATTAGACTTCTCCCTTTAATTTTTGGTTTACATTTTTTGTTTTATTTTCTTTGAAAATACAACTTAAAGAAAAGCAAACAACAGTGTATAACAGTATCACAGAGCTCACAGTATTAGAGCTTTAATGAAGCTGTGAAATCAACAGCTTTTACTGGTAAAGTATGATCAGGTATTTCTTCCTAAAAGCCTAACAGTTGGCTTTTTGCAGTGATCAGTGTTTGCTAGTGATGCTTGGCAGTATTTTTCATTGCAGTTTTCAGTGGAAAATTACAGAAATCTCTCCTTAGGCAGAAATTAGTAGCAAAACATATCTCTGTTAGGGGTTATAGTTGCTTCTGTGCTGTAATAGTACTCCTTTTTTTATACCTTTTAAATCATCCATGAAGTGTTACCCCTAACTCTATCTGCTGAAGGGAAATAAGCATTTCAGCAAATGTGTGATATTAGAAGAGTACTGGTACTGAGAAGTAAATACTGCTTTTTCACAAAAGATTCTCTGATTTTTGTCACAGCATCTATGTGGATTTTTGCAGCAACATCTTGGAATGAAGACCTGTCATTTTTGAAGGTCAGTGATGAAGACAGATGTCTTCACTGCTATATTCTGTAAGCTTTCCTCTGGAGCTTGAATTCCCTACATCAAGAGGTCCTACATCAACAAGAAATACCCATTTATGGTTTCCTAGCAGTAACAGCTTCTAGTTATCTGTTGCGTCTGCGCGTGTACCAGCAGAACCGCTGCTGCCTCCCAGATGTTCCTGACTGAAGGCTGACATCTCCTGCAGCCTGCTCTGCAAATCACATCTGAGTTTTGATTATTGAACACAAGAAGCTCAAATGATAGCTCAAATGAAGTGATAGTCGCTGCAGTGACCTTTCTTCTGTACCTTTTGGCAGGTGAAAATGACAAGAGTGGTGGCATTTCCAGTTGGCAAAGCTGTGTCTGGAGGAGGTGGTGGTGCAGGCAGCTCTCTGACTCAGTTGCAAGTTGCCAAGTTGGGCTGGAAACTAAGCTCTTTCTTGTGTCTCCTGCTGTCCTCCTTGGGAGATCTTTGTGGATGTAGCAATAATTGGAATATTGAGACTAGAAAAACAATCTAAGCATGCACAAAAATAAGTGTGTTATTTGGACAGAGAATTGGTATAAAAGCATCAGAACTGCAAAGAAAGGTATGTTCAAGTTCCCTGGACGTAAGCACTCATGTAATTAGGGCTTTCTGTCCCTGAGCTTTGGGTGATGGAAACTGGGAGGGTAAGTCATGCCACGGCAAGCTTTCTGATAGTTGATTATCAAAACAGTTAAAAAACATTGGAGTGGTTTGTATGACAGCGTGGGAGATGATCTTAAAATTGGAAAGAAAAGCTCATTGTAGGTATTTTGAATGCCTTGTGTTGCTGTCTGAAGGACTGGTTAGGTGTTGGATTTTTTGAACCTGGCTAACAGACAACTGTTGCTGAAAGGAAGCTTTTTCCACACTTCTTTCCCCCTTTGTTCCTTGTGGTTAAACTGGTAGCCCTGATGACCTTGCTAGAGTGGCAACTTGTAAGCTTGTTCTGCAGGAAGCTGCACCATGCTTTTGGTGGGATTTATTTTATGTCAGGGTGGTCCTGGAAGTGACTTTACCTGAGACTGGAGTGCAGGGAGAGGCCTGGGTGGGTAAGGGGGTGGGAAGAAGTGAGGGGCAGTGCGGGGAGGAGAGGTGTGGGCAGGACAGCAGCTTAGCTGGTGCTCTGTCGAGTGAATGTTTTTGTCGTACTGTAATGATATGATGTGCTGTAGATTTTCTTCTGATTGCTTGTGGAGAAAAAGGGAGTCTTTCTTCTTTTGGATGAAGAAGTTGACTATAGAGTCATGCTGATTATCATTTAAATAACTAGAATTTGACCACAGTTATAGGTAGAAAATCGCAAGGTCTCTTTAGTGGTATGGAAAACTATCCCTGGCCTTCATGAGAGCTGAAACAGTAAATGGAGTTGAGGTTGGGAAAGAGTGTTGGTCAGGGTTTCTGTGAGCTGGGGAGGGAATTTTTAACTCTAGGTCATATCCTTCCATCCCTTCTAGACATCCTTGAGGGCCTGTGTAACAAGCTCCATTTATTGTGTGACCTACCACTAGGCTGTTGGCAGTGTCTTTGATCCTTTCTGCTTCTTCCTGGTGCGGCATGATGTAATTTTTATAGCTTTTGGGTTTTGCATCTGCAGTGTATTACAGGCTGTTTTGGAGCAAATTTTATTCTTCATTTAGTAGATTGTGTTGTCAGCTTCTGGGCAGGCTGGCCTTGATGACCTGCTTGATGGAAACCAGAAAGCACTTTCCTTGAACTTGGTTTCCTCCCACATTCAGATGGATCTGTCAAATTCAAACCCCTTTCGCCTACTTGTGGTACGGACTGTAAAATCTGGCTCTCTTCAACCATGGCAAGCATTGCTGACATAGTGCTGTAGAATAATTACTGTTTTTATTGCACCTTAACAGCAGACCTTGCAGAGTGCCTTGCCAGCCTTAGACTTCACCTTGTTTTTGTTGCAAAGGAGACCATGAGCAATTTTCTTAGGGTGTTGCTGAAGTGTGTAGTGTGTCATGATGCTTGTCCTTCTCTGACAGGTTGTTGCTTGTAATATGTTCATGTGTACGTGCACAGGCATTTGCATAATTAAAGCATTACTTTTGAAACAGAGGTATTTCAGGAATGTATCATCCACTGTTTATGGAGAAAAAACTAAAAAATATTGCTGTGGTGACCTAAAATGTACCTCTTTTGTAAAGGAGAAGGTAGAAATTATTGGATATTCCTGTGGTATTGCAAGTATTAATGAACCCTAATGTGATTTAAATGCTTGGATTACTGTGGGTTGACTGATGTGAAACTATAAGAGTTGGTCCTCATAGACAGAATGGTAAGTCTGACAGGAGAATTGATTAGTTTTTCTTTCTTTTTTACATTTCATGACATGCTATTAAGCCCTGCAGCTTTTGAAAAGAAACGTAGAATACAAAAGTAAGTTTTAAAGCTAATAAAGTAGAATAGGCAGATTTTCCGCCTCACTTCCACCTGAAATAATTATGTCTGTGTGAGGGGAAAGCATCACAAACAATAAAAATTGAATATTATAATTTGAGGGAGCTAGATTTTAGATTGAAATATTTAGAGGATATGTTGCTAACTTTCTAGTGTTAAAATGCTAATTTAGGTGAAATTATAACTTTTTTCATATTTTTACATCTCTAGGCAGCATTCTTTTTCATTCTTTTTGTTTGATCTTGCATAGGTATATTGTTAAGAATCTTCTATATTTTGTATCCTTATCTAGGAGACACAAACTTCCATCTGATGCTTTTGTTTTCTGTTTTTCTATTTTAACAGCCTGGTGGTCGGTCTGCCACTACACATTCATCTTGCCCAATCCTGTTTCATTTAGTATTCAGGAGACAGCAATCTGTAGTCTGATGATGATTTTTAGTCAATCTTTGTTCTAAATGAGTATTTGTGTACTTCAGCCAAAATGATGATCCACCTCTTTCATTAGAATGATGTATCTCAATTACTTAAATACTTCATTTATTCTGTTTATTTTTAGGTCTAATAAAAAGTAGAAAAGTTCATTTTGTGCCTTATTTATAACATTGCCTCACTTTATGCAATGTTTATTTGTAGCTTTGGTAGCATGAAGAAAATAGTAATGTTATTTAAAATATACTTGTTATAACAGGAAATGATAAGAGGCTGAATTTTCCATGACAGGCATAGAGCATCTACAATGAAGATATGCTGACAAGCTGATCTTGAGTGGCTTTTATTTGTGGCGTTTATAGATTTATGGGCCTGAGAACTGCAAAAGGGGTGGAAGGGAGCTGTTGACTCCAGCTGCTGTTCTTTCTCAGCCAAAAGAGAAATGGAATATACAGAAAAGCCTGTCCTATTTTTCAGTCTACATCTTGGCAGCTTGTTTTGTGTTTGCTTGTGGAGCAAACAAGCTTGGAGTCAGGGTTTGGCTTTTTTTTCCGTCTAGAACTATGTTCAGGTTCCCTTTATCTCCACTGTCTCATCTCTGTCCAGTTATAAGCTTAAGTTTCGAGTCTGTGGCTTGCAGACATTTTGTGATTTGCAAAGGTGAGGTTATTATCCTTTGCTCATCCAAAAGTGTGGCATGTTTAGTTACTTTGTTTTAGTCAGAGGAGCATATCTTTGAGAGAGAAGGGCCATCATTATCTATATGGACTAGAAGAGAATTTATCGATCTGATATAATTCTGCATGAATTTTCAAGGATGTTGTCCCAGATGTCTTAGGGTGGCCAGGGTTACCTCTCTGTGTCATGGAGAAGTTGCAGGAAACACACTTGCATTTTTTGGAGTCCTGGGTGGTTTTAGTGATGATGTGTTGTACTTAACAACTGTTTCACTATCACAGAAATGTAATCCTGCTCATTTGTTACTTTGTTTACTTATAAATCAGAAAAGGTTTTGATGTTGAAATAGATGTTTGGATGTGTTTTTAACTCATTCTTTCTTTATGCCTGCCTTTGAAGTGGTAGCATTCACCTTTGTAGACTGTCAGCTTCATTCTAGAGATGGAAGTCTCAGTCTTGAGACATCTTTATTCAAGCTGATTTTTACTATTTTTTGTTTGTTTTACAATATTCCTTTGAAATCAAGAAGTCTGGGTAGCAGCCTTGCTTTGCTTGCATTTAAGTGCATTAGAAAGTTTATCATGTGGACCTGCTAAGAAGGTAGACAGTGAAGGTTTAAAAGGGTATTTTGTTTGGGCACAGATATGTAGTGGGCGCTTTTTTTGCCTTTTTTTTTTTTTTTAGTTCATTGTGTCATGCCACTTTCAATCCGCTAATGCCAATGTTCAAAAACGCAACAGCAGTTTGATCTTGTGAATTAGCACTTTAAAAAAACCCTTTTGATCTTATTTTTTTAGCATGTATGTCTGTTTTTTGAACTCTTATAGTTTGTTTGTCATCTTCCTGCAAGCATTGTTTCCTGCCAGGACAAAAGCTGTAGATTTCCTATTTGGCTATATAAAAAAAAAAGAGAAACTGCCCTGTGATAGGGAGGTTACTGTCTTGGGCAGTGCGCAGGCTTGGATCTGGACAACTAATAGCTGGCCAGGAGGAAAGACCTCAACTGTTGTCCAATCTCCTGAGATTTTTTTTTATTTGTTTGTTTTAAATATTGGTCTTTCTTAAACTTGTATGTGTTCTCTTGGCTTATGTTTGACGGCACTTTCTGGTAAAAGTTGGTGTTTAAGGATAAGAATGCCAAACTCTACCTTCAGTTTTTGTTTTGATTTTAGTTTTTTTAAAAGAAACCCCTCAAATAAATAAAAACCCAAAAGCACGTTAAAATTTGCAAACTTATCTACACAAAATTAGGGTTGTAATAATATAAAATAACTTTCCTCCAGTTTAATCAGGGCATGGTGATAGATGGCATATGATATATGGGATAAAGAATTTCCTAAGGACAAGTAAACTTGCTTCTGAAAGTCATGTTTATACTGAGCATAATAGAGTGAACTTCAGAGCCTGAAAAAATAGTAATTTTATTGATGTGGCTTATAAAAATAATTTTTAGAAATTGAAACATTTGCAGTGATGGTTATTTTTTCAGAAGAAATAGTTAAAGTATTTCTAGTTTTTTCTCCATTTCTAGAAAGGGAGTTCTGAAGCCTGAAATGCAGTTCTCAACCTTGTATGTGGTTGTGTCAGTGTGGCTTGCAGAGGTGTGTCTGTAAGGAAATGCTACTGAACTCCACCTGGTTGTTTTCTTCTCTGTTCATCTTAGGCCAAAATTAATTATGGAAAGGAGGAGAGCTGCAAGCTGCTAAAGGATCTGCAAGGTGAAGATACAAGGATGCCTGCTGATGGGAATGAACGTGTGGAACCACTGCAAAAGGTGATGAAATTGTAAATCATGGAATTGGATTGTTACCTTTACGGAATGTTTGTATGAACAGAAGACTTTGAGGACTTTAAGGCAATCTTTAAACACATCTCAATTTCTGATTTCTTTATGCTTTGATATTAGCTTTTTTTAAGGTAGAAATTATCTTTTATTCACCAGGAGGAAAAATTCTGTCATTCAGTTCCAGCTTTAATTTCTACCAAATGTATAAAAGCAAGTGCTATGAGACATTGATAGTCCATGGGGAGAAATCTGGCAGATTCAAGGCTTTATAGCAGTCTCATTTGTGGTCATTCACAGGAGAAGCCTTAAGGGAGCCTGTGAATATCACATCCTTTTAATGTGCAGATATTTCAACAGTGGAAAGACATCTATTGATAATGTAGTGATACCTGAAGAAATAGGTTTGACCAAATTAAATGCAGTGTAGTATATTTTATCTGTTTAGTTGTAGTCCCTTAGTTCAAATGAAAAAGATGCTGAGAGGGGGAAGAAAAATTGATTATGGAGAGAGGGTGATCAAAATAAAAGGTATTTATTTGTGTTTTACCTTTCTTCAGTCCAGTTTGGTAAGTAGGTTTTGATTATTTTTTTTGTATATGGGTGATTTTGTTTACTGGATCTCATTTACAAACATTTACTTGTAGGAGCATTCTGTGCAGAAAAAAAAGAAAAAGGATAAACATTCCAAAAAAACTAAGAAAGAGAAGAAGAAAAGTAAGAAGCATAAATCTGAAAAGAAGGATGACTTACTTGATAGTTCTTCGGTAAGTAAAAAATTATAAAATAATTTAAATTAGTCTTAAAACTAGAACCATTTTAGTCCTGTGGGCATGCATGGTTAGTAAAATTAAAGCTCATTCTTATAATTTTCTGTTGGGGAAAAATTGCAGCGAAATTTGTCAGTTTTAATGCACTGAATATTTAATCAATTTAAAATAGGCTGTTACGTGAGTGCTTGTGAATTTTATAATGTTAAATTCACTCATTAGGAACTAAGGGATTTATAGCCTTTCAGCAGAGAGAAAATGAAAAGCAAAATCCTCATTCTGATATAGAGAGGAAAATTTCACAGGTAGGCTGTAGTCTGTGGTATATGATAGAAAGATGTGTCTCAAATTGCAAATATTTGACTTTGATTTTAAGCACAAATTACCTCTGCCTTTTTCCACAGATCTTCAACCATGGACGCTCCCAACAATATGGGAGTTGTACATGGATCTGAAGAACTTGTACATTTGAATCTCTAAGGACATGCCTTCACATGGAAGGGCACTCTGGCAAAGCAGTGCAGAGACTGCATTTGAAATCTGGGTGCTGCCTTCTGGCCACATTGTGGAAAACATCTTCCCAGCATTTTTGGTGCAAGTCGGGTGGCACTGTTAGTTTTAATTTTCAGAGTCGCTTTTATGGAGTGAAGGAACGTCCATTATAATGAGACGTGTTTTTCAGGGGTTAAGAGCAGAGATAAACTGTAATATCAGTGTTGGGAAGTAACCAAAGGCACAAATGTCCCACATTCTCCATGGGAGTCACCAAAACGCTTCAGGTCACAACAGGGGCTCCTAGGATGCAACACAGTGCTGGCTGTAACATCCATCCAAAGTCTTTTATTCCTAAGACAGGTTGATGTGAATAGCAAAGAAACTCTGTTCAATGCAGTCCTATTGGATTCAAGTGAAAAATCTCAGTACATTGTTTGCAAGTGCAAGTGTAGGAAGCAGGATACAAAAATAGCAGACAATAGCATGTACCTTGCTTTAATTGTGCTGTGTAACAGATATAACTTTTTAAATGTGAAACATACTTAATAATGCATTTAGATTTTTTAAAGTTTTGTTTTTGTTATGTCATAAACCATATTTTATTTGATTTTGTTTTTATTCTGTTTTAATTTTATCAGAGTTATGCAAATAAACTGCCAGTATGAGCTAGTGTTGCATACTGTGATGTGCTCTTGAAGTGAAATGTTTTGATCCTGATGGAACAATCTATGGGAATATCAATATTCTGGTTTTATTACCAATATTTTTAAATATTAAACAGTATTATAATAGTAATGCTAATCAGCATTAATTTTGATTATCAATATAATTGCTAAGTATTGCATGATATCAAGTAGTATGTTAAGGTATTATTTTTATTCTTTACATTAAACTCTCTTTTTAGGATTCTTCAGTTGAATGGGTTGAGTCAAATGTGTCACAGTCAGGTGACACAGGAGAGGCTTGGAAGGTCAACAAGCACCCAGATGCTGAGAAGGAGCCCTCCCTGCAGGTAGGCAGCCTTACAGCTACTCCAGAGATAAATTCAGCTTGTGAAACCTGCTTAGGTTTCTTGGGAGCTCTTTTGCAGTGTTGAAAAAAACCTATTTTACAGACAAATGTCTTTATTTCGCTGGGTAAATACTACTTTTCATTGATTGGAAGACTTCTCTACCTTAGAGTTAGTGTTTAATAAGGCACAACTCTGAGTGTTGCCCAGCACCAATTCCTTCTATCAGGTTTTGAGGCTCTTACAAGTTAGTTTGATTTTCTTGGAAGCATCATCTTAAAGGTCTTGCCTAGACATGTTGCTTTTTTCTTCATAATTTTGGTGGCTGTTCTACAGTTGAATAAATTGGCAGCTGGCCTTAGGTGACCCTGCTTGAGTGAGAGCTTGGACCAGAGGATGGCCAGAGGTCTCATGCACATCCACATTTGTTGATGCACATTGCTTGCTGACTTGGACAGAGATGCTATTGAATCACTTGAAGATAGATAATTTTTCGGTTCCTTCTCTTTCTTGGAGGAGATCTGAGAAATGGAATGTTGTGTTTCACCTCCGAAATTCTCTGGCATGTTGCCTAACAATTTTTACATGACAAAGTGACATATGGCATCTGTTCAGACTGACAACTCAGACATGAACTCTGTTGAAGATGGGAAGATTCTTCTGCAAGGACATGTTTCAAAATAGGTGTAATCTCATCATTTTGGTTATATATACTAGAATTATGGAATTGCTCTAACTACTTGCCTTTATAGAGTAATTGAATACAATGTGTATTGCTTGCTTTTGGGGTGCCAGGTTTTACCTGTATAAAGGTAGTAGATATTTGTAGTCTTCTAATGTGCTGCTTTTCTTTCGTCTAGTCATAACTTTTAAAATCTCCTTGGTCTGACTTAGCTTTTGTAAATCAGTTTTCTAGCTGTTATCATGGGTACACAGAATTTAGATATATAACTGTTATGTTTGAGGGTGCAGTTAGTGCCTGGGTGTCTGAGTTATGAACTATGCTCAGATACTGATTGCAGATCAGGTATACACTAGAAGAGATGTAAGAGATCATGAAATTAGAATTAGCTAAATGAAATGTACAGTATTTGTTTGTGCTAATAATTAATAGTCTGTAAAATCTGCATGTTTACTAATGTCTTAAATACCATTGTAAATATGTATTTCATATTAAAGGAAGACATGAAATTTATTTAAGTATTAAAAAATTGGAAGATTAGGGTTCTTAAAATCATATTTGTTTTTCATTGAAGTATTTCATATGTGTTTGTAGAGTTTATACTGTTTATTGTCAGCAACATTTGTCAGTAGTTGCACTGCTTTGGTTTTGGCACGGAAGCCATGTTTTTGTTGGAATTATGAACACTGATTCTTTGTTTTTGTTTTAAAGAGAGAAGAATGGATGAATTTAAACTTCATGTCATTGAAAACAACATCAGTAGCAGCTGTCAAAGGTGAAAGACACAAAGAAAAAGTATTGGAACGACAGAAAGCTCAAGAACTTGAGCAGGTGGGAGGAATTAATATCTTAATTTTTTTCTGCCTTTTACTAAATTTTGTGCAATTAATAAAGTAATGAATTGTTTCAAATATGTAAGTATTGCTATTAAAACTAATGCCTGATGTGATAATGATTTTAATTAAATTGATCTGTTTGGATGGAAGGCTTCGTACATGAAGCTTGTGGAGAAAAGCCTTTTAACTATCTTCTAGTTATGGAAAAAGGTACTTTTGTTAGTATTAAGTTCTGTTAGTAACAATGACAGAGTGTTGGTCTGGCCTTCTCCATGGTGTGTGAAAGGAACACCATTGCTCATGTGGTAAAAGCTTACTTAAGTTACTGTATCAAAGTGTAGGGTACTGAGGCTTGTTTTTTCCTAAAGAAAGGACTCAGAGCAGTTGTGCCTTTCATGTCTCAGTTGTTGGTGAACACATGGGTGACTCAGGATCTGGCTGGAGAAAGAGTTGCTGTCATTGATTTGACTCTTTTTACATACAGTTGATGGCTCCTTCATTTGTTCATTTACCTTGATAAATGCTAAGTAGTCTGATTTGAAAACATGATGATGAATCACTAGCTAATGATGTTTTGTCCTCACATCTCACAGCAGGCACTGTCTTTCCATTAGGTTTCCCAGTTAGCTGTGTTGTGCTTGGGAGCTAGACTGACCTGGATCATACTCTTGTGTAGTATGCAGTGCTTTGTCTTTTGACAAGGGATTATTATTTTCAAAATCTTTTTCTCCATGATTTTTTTCCTGAACACTATTTCAGAGCTGTTGGAGGACCATTTAATATGGACATCATAAATCACCAGAATGTCAGCATGTATTGTATGGTTAATGACAATTTATATGTATTCCTAATCTTTAGAAAATAATGATTTTTATAGACTCTTCCACCCAACTACTTGCTGTCCATGCAGGTTTATACTCCTGTGTTTTCTATACCAGTGTGTCTGCTTTTTCTTTGGTACCCAAAACAATGTGCACAGCAGATGCTTAGACCATGAAAGTGGTGGTAGTGAATTGACAGGATAACACAGACTTCACACACAAGTCTCTGAAAATCTATCAGATATTCTATAAAATACGAACCATATGCTATGCACACATTAAAATTATTTCTGTTTTAGGCTGTACTGTCTGAGAGAGAACTCAATCCCTATTGGAAGGATGGTGGTACAGGTTTGCCACCAGAGAAAGATGAAGAAGCTTCAGTTAAGAAAGGTGAAGAGCAACTTCTATAGTAATAATCTTAAATTTCTGTCTCCAGTTTCTGGACTCTGTATTGCTAACAAATTACTCCTAATGTTGTTCTAACAGGCTTATAAACAATATATATATTATTAATACTGTTTGTAACAAAGTAAAATTTGGATGACAATTCCATAGTGAATATTGGGTTAGTATCGTAGTACATTGTTTCGCAGAATTTCTTCACTGGGTTTTAATCTTGAGTGGTTTGACCTTCAGTATCCTTACAAAAATTCTCCATTTTGAACTAATTAAATAAGAGCATGATTTAACCAAGACAAGGTAAATTGTTTTCAACTCTTTTGGTTCCTTTCATTCCATTGCACAAATTACAGTTTTAAAGTATTCACCCACAGAATTATGAGTCACATCAAAATGAAGTACATTACAGATGCAGTTTTTGAAAAGTAGTATTTCTGTAGCCTTTTCACTTTTTTCCTTACCCTGGGGTTATCCTGCCCATTTCCAGAAAACACAGTAATAAAAACCTTTTTCATAATGTCATGAAACATTTGCTATGTAGTGAGAATGGTCCTTGCATTCTGTCAGCAGAGAAGAGTGGGGGTCTGTGTTTTTTGAGAGCCTTTTGCTGTGGATAGTCTCTCCCAGAAACCATTAGCCTCATGCCCACTTTTAGGAGTCACAGAGATGAGAGATCTATAAGAGCTGACAGGCATCAGTGAGTGTGTTCAGAATGTTAAGACTACTGCTAGCTTCTCACATGGGAAGCAGTGGGTTACTCATTCAGTTATTGAGAAAGGGAATTCACTTGTTTGTGTGTAAGGGGTATGCCCAAGAATGGACACTGAATGTGGGAATGACAGGAAGGTTCTTTAATGTCATAAAGAAACTCCACAACTTCTCATATGCCACTCCTGGCTTGGAGTGAACTGCTTGTGATAAACTAGAGAAGCTTAAATTAAATGAGTGGTATTGCTGAGGTATAAGCAGCATTAACTTATGAAGGTATGTAATTGTATTTGTATAGTATTTGTCTTTCTTTGGCACTCCTTCAATTTTTACGGTAAGCGTTGGTGAAGCTTTATTGTCATATACAGAATAAGGTTAAATAGGAATAATTACTTGAGGTCTGAAACTACAACCTGTCATTGTTTTCTACTTTAGTTACAGTGGTAGAAGATGCTGGATTAAGCTGGTTGCGAAAATCATACCAAAGGATGAAGGAGCAGGCTGAGAGAGAGAAGCGAAATTTTGAGGAAATTGTAGCTGAGAGATACGGAGTAAGCATCTTCAGTTAAATTTTCTTCATAGTAATAGATGCTTGGAAAAGATTACTTCCATATAAAAGCACAAATACTTAATGTGTGAAATAAGACATGTGAAAAGAAGCAGGAAAAAATGGCCTCTGAAGCTTCTCTCAAGTGATGAAGGGTTTAAAGCTACCCGGCCTTTTACATATTTTTCTTGTTAAATGTTTTTAATATATGGGATCTTACAGCAAATTTAAAATGCTTACACAATACAGCATGGCCTTCAAAGTGGTATGACTTTTTTGTTCTTTCTTTTAGTCAGTGGAGATATTTCAGTCACGATTAGAAGAAGCTGAAAAAGCTGCATCCAAAAAGGAAAATTATCATAGAAGGGGAAGATGGGAGAAGACTGACTATTCAGAAAGTGAGAAAGAGAAGAAAGACAAGAAAGAACAGCATATGGAAAAGGCAACACGAGATGAAGGTGATAGAAACAGACACACGTTTGGGGGCTATTCCAGGGAGAAGTATGGCAAGGGGTGGCCACAGGAAGACAAGGGCTACAAAAGAGAGGTGTCAAGAGCAGACCAGGAATGTGGACACAGTAGCATGGACTCAGTGTTAAGGGGCTACAGCTCCAAAGCAGAAAAGTACTCCAGTGAAAAACGAAATCAGGAAAAGAGTTCATCTCTAAGCAACTTGAAACACAAATTTTTGAAGCCCTCTGAAGATGATTTAACATCTTACAGTGCACCCAGAGACTCCAAGGTGAAGCAGTTCTCTTCCAAGGAGGACTCAGCTCATGGCTCTTTGAGCAGCCGTTTCCAGAAGCCCGGTGAGGATACTGCCCTGTGGACCAAAACACACACAGAAGATAGCAATGAGAAATTAAAATCTGATCAAAAATCATCAGGTACTAGGGAGCAAATTGATGGCAAAAGTTGGAAAAGAACTCCAAGTGATGAAAAAGAGAAGTCGCGACAGGAGCATGCAAGTGATACACCTGAGAAGACTCAGATTTTATCTGACACTAAAACATCATCCTCTAGGTATTTTATGAACATCTTCACTTGGTTTTTATTTGCTGTATTTTTCATGGCAAAATATGACAAAATCTCTATCTCCTTTTTGACAGTATAAGCACTGATTACATCAGATCTTTTTAGTTTGGAGGAGGAGTCAGCCTCCAGCTAAGGGCAGCTAGGACAAGTAAGTTTAGGAGAAGTAGTGAACATCCCCTACCTGATCTGTCTCCTCAGCACAATTTGAGAATTGCTAATGATAAGTTATTTTCTGCTTCTTTCTAATGTTAGTTCACACTGCAGTAAAATTGGCCTCTTAGGCAAAAAAACCTGCAGAATATCTTAACAGTCATTGAATTTATAGAATACAATCTTGAAACGTTAGAAAATGCTGACTAAAAACTGAAATAATTAATACAGCAGGGATAGTTTTGCCACTTGTGAGATGAGCTCATATGCTAAAGTTGTAGCATATGAAAAATAGTAGAAGGTATTTAATAGAAAGTGCATTTTCTGTGGTGAAGAGGAAGAATTAATAGGAGTGGGAAAGGAAACAGGAACTTAATAGGCAGCAGGAATTTAATTTTCCATGACTTGCTTTTGTGAGAGTAATAAAGAGGGGTGGTCAGACAAGTAAGTGGCAGAGAACTGTCCTTCTGCTCTGCTCGAGGCCTCCTGTTCTCCAGTATTAGCAGCTTGCTGATTCTTCTAGTGTAGTTGAAAGAACCCTTTCTTTCAGATCTGTCCAATAATTTGTAGGTATGTGCAAAAGTATTTTAAAGTCAGGATGATTTTATTTAATTGCTTGGGAAAGCTGATCAGGTAAATATTCTTGGTTGGAGTATGTAAGAAGAATAATTCAGTTGAAAAAAAGCATTTAATGAAATCTGATCAAATATAATTTCTTCTTTCTGATATGTTTATGTCAGTCATTTGCAGAAAAATCTTCTTACAGCAGGGTTATGAATTATTTATTTATTTATAATTATTCCTACATGTAGTACTTATATCCCTCATAGTGTATTTCCAAAGGAAAAAAATCTATATTAATGAGTACTATATGACTACCAGAAACAGGCATCTTAGGCTACACAGTTCTTTTTATTTTGTGGGTTGGGTTTTTTTTTTCCAGATTTTACTTGCTATACTTTGATAAAAGTCAATGAAATTTGAATTTTCATGGATAGCAAAAATGTAAATTATTTTCATGATATTGACCTAATCTGTTTCTTTTTTAAAGCATGAGCTTGAGTACAAGTCATGGCAGGAGTAGTTCCACATTCTAGGACAACTATTTTGTACACACTATGTCCCATTTTTAAGTGTTTTTTGTGTCTTGTTTTATTGTGTATTGTATTGTTTGCCTAGGTATTATTTTGCTGGAAAATGAGAAGTATATTTTTGTAGTTGTTTTAGTTACTCTGAAAAAATTATCTGGGTAGCATTAAACCTGTGATGTATGAGACACCAGACATCCACATTTAATGATCCTTTTTCTTCTCCTGCATAGTTATTGCCAATAACTATTGCCAATAAATCATTCTCCCCAATAGTTATTGCACTAAAGTGCCTGGTGTTTACCAGTTAAATGCATTTTCTAAACTTCTGCTTAGAATGATCCATGGTGTGTCTGAAGTGAAGCCCATGAGACTTCCTCAGGTGTTGGGTCCTGATTTGTTCATGACTCTGCTCAGGTACAAGGTCTGCACAATCCACAGTTGTTTTCTGCCTGCCTTTGTGGGGTGGGGATGGGGCAGAAGGTGTGGAGCCGGTTGTTGTTTTGTGTGTGTTCTGTGCTGACCCCAGCAAGCAGCTGAGCACATCCCAGCTGCTTGCTCATTCTCACTCCTGCAGAGGGAAACCAGAAGAGCAAAAGGGAGAAGAACTCATTATTGGATGAAGGCAATTTAGGGAGCGAAGGAAAGGGACAACAACATGTGATGCAAAGGCAGTCACCTCACTGCCTCCCTTGAGCAGGCTGATACCCAACCAGTTTTTGAGCAGCAGCTACTTTGGAAAGACTGCTCTCTCCAGGCTTGTTTTGTTGGGCATTGTGTAGCATGGAATAGCCCTCTGGCCAGTTTGGCTGTCCTGGCTGTGACCCCTCCCAAAGCCTCTGCTCGCTCCAGCTTCCTTGCTGGGGGGACACAAGTGAGAATCAGAGGAGGCCTTGAGGCTGTGTAAGCCCTGTTCAACAGCAGCCAGACACTGCTGTGATATCAGCACTAGCTCCAGAGAAATCCAAAGCGCAGCACCAGAGGGGCTGCTGCTGGTCACTAACTAATGAGTAGTTTAGGGTTGCTCAAAGAGTTACCATCTAAGGTATTAGCAAAAATAATATCATTTTAATATAAATCGATAGAGTCATAAAAATGAGACTTAACTAAGTTTGGTGGTAGGTTTCACTCTATTATTTACTACATAAATGAAACATATAAAGGAAAACAGAATTAAAATGCATTTAGAGTGTTTTACACAGAGTCTGAAGACACAAAAGTATAGGGGGACCCTTTCATTGAGTCACAAGGTTCTGAGCAGACCCTTGCTTTTTTAAACTCCTGATGGAGCTTAGGTGTGGCTAGGTCCAATCTTTGTCTCAGGCTTGATCAACAGTTTGCATGTCAAGGATTACACTTCACAGTCATTTTATTTTTTTTTTCTTCCTGTGAAGTAATGGTGATTCACTTTTTCAGTTGCAGGTACAAGAACAGTAACCTTTTTTAAACTGACACATTTACTAAGTACAGTGGTAATTGTAACTGGACAAAGCTGCAAATTTCAGGAAATGAGATTGTGTGCGGAAATGGTTTACTTGTTTAAGTTCAAAGAATTCAATTATTGTGATAGAAAAGATAATTCTTTTCCTTGCAGAAGAGAACTAGATGTAGAAACTATTCAGCTGATATTTTCTTTTGCATGTGTATTCTGTTCTGGTGCTGTTAAACCCAGTTGTGCATCTTCTTTGATATTTTAATCATATTTCTTAGCCAATGCAATTACTAAGCTGTCTCATTAGTACAGTGGGGATTACTTAGGCCTGCAAAGCCATATAGCCTCTGCTTATTGACATAACTTATATCCAAGTTCTTCTAAGATGACTTCTTAACTCCTGACATTCGGGGTGTTTTGAAATAGTGAATAAACTGTCTTCCTGTTTCCTTCAGTCAGAAGTGGTGGGGGTTTTTTTGTCTGTTTGTTTTAAATTTTATTTTTATTGTATTTTGTAGAAAATTCTGGCTTTTGGAATGTTTCACGTTTGGATATGTTCAGTAGATACCTGTTGGGAGTAATTTATGAGCAAGCTGCAGCTTTCTTTTTCTTTTTAAAGTTTCAAGACATTTAATACACGTACTCTTTTGATAGTGTTGTCAGTCACAAGAAGTAAATCTTTGAGGTGAAGGCTTGAATTAATAGGTGTTGCTGGTTCAGTTCCTCATCTCTCATGCTGAAAGTATGGCTTTTAAATTTTATCTTTTCTAAAACACAGAGGACATTTCTTCAGCCTATAAATCAAAGTGTTTTGGACAGTTATGACACAGGTTAATTAAAAGTGCTGATTGGATGTCCAAGGGATCTCCCCAGAGGAAGAGTCCATCAGCTAGTGTTTGCTGGAAGTCACACTTAATAATGTGACTGCTTCAGAGTTTAATTTGAGACAAGATAAAAAGCAAATCAAAACAATGTCTCGAGTCTCAAAAAGTTCAGACAGTGATTCAAGCACTAGCACCATTTAAAAAAGCATATATGAATTAATAAACACCTTTTCTTCCCCTTGTGATATAGTCTGACATGCTTTGAAAGATACAGCTTAAAGAAAAGTGGAAACTTAAAAAATATTTTGTTTCAGGTGAAGTTAAAGTAAATTATGCTGAGTTTTGGGGGTTTGGATTGGGCATCTTGAAAATGAAGAAAAGCAACTTTAATTTTCTCAGGACTGGGGAGATCTGGTGCTGAAAGAGGACACCATCTTCAAAGATTTCCCCTTGAAATCCTACAGGGCTTAACCATATCAATCAGCGAGTGAATTTTCTAACAGCAGGAACCAGTATCATAACTGTACTCTTACTTCTCTTTTGTGTTAGATATTTTACTTTCATGGTTAATTTGTTTTAGTTTTTCCTAGAGTCAGAGAAAAAGAGCCAAACTTACTTGATGCCTCTTTGCAGTATTTCTTGAAGTCCTTGTTTAATAAAGATCATAAAAAGTCATCTGTTAAGTTTTTAGTATTAACAGTAAGGTACAATACTCTTTACCAGCTGTGGCTTCTCTAGGGGTACTTCATATTTTTAAAATGGTACCAGTTAATTTTCCATGGAAATTCTACTCTATCAGCCATAACATACTCAGATGTACCGATTGTACTGTGAGGAGATAAATATGGGAATGTAAGTAATTTTCAAGAGGTGGAAGGCTATTTGACAGAATAACAGAATAACTCAGAAATGGGTGATTTTGCAGAAGCTGAGAAGTAAAAGCATGGTCAAAGCCAGAAGGAAGAATTTGAATGGGTTAAAATAACTTTCTGTTTCTCTCTCCCTTTTTTTCCTGCTTGTACCTGCTAGTGACTGTTGGCTGTTTATTCATGCTGGAAAAATATTCATAGATAGTGCTTTTCATTTGACTTGATCTCAAAAGTAAAAGGGAACAAACCTCATAAAAATTTTATTCAAGCTCTTAGGTTTCAGAGTGGTTGGCAACTTCTGTCTGCAAGTACATTTTTGTAATATGTCGTTTGCAATTATTTTGCCAATAGAAGTGTACGTACAAGTGTAGTAGGCTTATCACACTTAATTACACAGGTGAATACTGCAGTGTTTTTCTGTGGCTTTAGTGCAGCTGGTGTTTTACAGATCATCAAAGGATGCGCCGCCTCGGGTCCTTAGTGAGGAGGAGATGAACAGACTGGGAGCGAGGATTGTGAAAGCAGAACTCATGGGAGACATGGTAATGGCTGTGAAAACTGTCATGATTTACTGCAATTTTTCTTCAAAGCCCACAGCAATTTAATTGTTCAGTTTTTGTTTTTTTTTAAGGGTATTGATTCAAGCAAATAAAAGACTTGCATAATTTGGTAGGATTTGAAGATACTGCTTTTGCAGTAATTTCTGCTTTAAACGCAATAGTTCATAGACTAGAGTAAAGGATTCAGGACCCTGGGCTTTTTAGGATAAGCAGCATATCTAAAACCAGTTGTTCTCTGCCCTTTTTATAGTATTTATTGTCTTTTTACAAAAAAAGGAAGCAGGTGAATACTACGAAGCTCCTTGTCTTTGTTACAAGGTAAACAATGTCTGGAGCTTTACTTGTTTCATCAGCTTTGTCACATGTAGCTGCTTGTGGTCCATAGCTCTGCTGTATAAGCTGATTTATTAACTATGATATGGAAATTGTAAAACTGAAAGGAGTAGCACATGCCATTGGAGACAGCTCTGTACTGAGAACAGCTGTGGAATGTTTGTGGTCCTGCCCTGATTGAGGTTGGTCTGTTGAGCTAGGAGCAACAGCTGCACCTTTAACGTGGCTTGGTTCAGCCAGCTACCTGAAGGAACAAGAATTTCACTTTTGTGTAACACTAAATTTGGAAGTTTATGTATTTTATTTATTACATTAAACATGGCTATAATGAGTTAATTCCCTTCAGTAGTACTGCCTGGAAGTTTCAGTTACAACAAGGTCAGAGTCTGTTAGTTATTTAAGCTGTGTTTTTCAAGTGCTTGGCTCTGAATAGCTGCTCTTAAGGAACTATTTTTGTATTTTTTAGAAGCAAATGCTATCACTGTGGGCTTTTATATTTATTTTTTAAGATTAATTTTTACTGCACCTGTTTAGTTTGCCTCTTGTGACATAATATTTGCACCAAAATCTGCATCTTTAAGAAATAATAAATAAATATTTATGTATAGTAATACATAAAACATGTTATGTCTCCAAGTGTTAAATTAATATTTCTCAAGAGCTATTGATTCCTTGATTTGTGGGAAGTTTACGTATGTTTTGTCATTATTGCTGGACTAGGACATGGTTTGGTCCTTGTTAAAGCCCCTATGAGATAATTCAAATTTTGTTAGGAGCAAGTGTCCATTTTATAAGTATTTTATTTTCAAACCTATTTTATGTTATGAATTCTTTTCCCACAGACTTTAGACATAAATGTGTGTTTGTAGCTTTAAAGATTTGAACAGCAATACCTTCCTTAGAAGTCCTGTCCATTTTAAATGTTATTAGCTTCAAAGGTGTATTAAAAGTAACTTGAAGCAATGTGTTTCTTACTAAGGTATAGTGTTAGTGATTTAAATAGATGTGTCTATATGTTAATCTATAGTTTTCTTAGTTAATACTAAAAAACAGACATTAGTGAGGGAAAATATGTTCGTGAAAGTAATTATATGATAGGTTGGTGAGTTACTGATGTAGTGTAAGCTATGTATACACCAGTTGCTAAAGTAATGGGGAGGGGAATGTTTTCCAAAGACTGATGGAAACCAGCAAAAATTTGTGAACTTTTTTTCTGATACTGCTCAGCTTCAGTAGCATTGCCTAAACAGAACTTTGGGGACAAAATTGGTCTTTTTTTTTTCAACCTGATAGGAACTGAGTGCAAGTGATTTGGTGTAAAATGCTCATGTATTCTGTGGGGAGAGTGAATTCATTTAATATTCTGTTGTTCTGTTTAGTTTTGACCCAAATCATGTGGCAAGAACCAGTACTACAATTTTATTATTTTTTTATATATATGGTTTTCTATATATGCACTCTGAATGAACCTAGTTAAAAAAAAAGCAATTAAAACCAAGCAACAACAGTTTAAATAATAAAATAGCTAATACAAAATATATAATATATAATAGCCTTGTGGCATTTAAAATATTTTTCATGGTCTTTCTCTAATCAAATTGAAAATGCAGCTTGTTTAAGCAAGTTCATCCCCACACACCCTAACAGATGGTTATGTAACAGCATGTCCTGGTGGCTCGACCTCGAGATTGGCCATGTGGGCCAAATGAATTCTGGATCTATTTTTGTTGCTGATTTGCTCCCTGGTGTTGATCAAATTGCTTAATTTTGGGGTGACAAGTATGGGCACGATGGTTGGAGTCCAATCAATGAAACTGGCAGAAGGGTTAGATTATAAATGGTTCTGTTCTTTGCAGGTTGATAGGCTGGCAGTTCCTAGCAATCCAAGATATTCTGACGTAATTGTATTCAGTTAATAGGCAGATGGATAAGGGAGCAGGAGCATCTGAACCAGTTTGCTCAAGGCTGTAAACAGTTCTTATTTTCTACCTCTTGCACATTTTAATTCTCAAAATAAGGTCTGAAGTGCTGAAGTTGGACATGGAGCTTAGAGAGATGCAAAACTTCATAGGAAAAATTTCTGAGAGATATTTCCCTAGACCCAAAGAGCTGATGTATGTGTGTAAAGATGTGTGTATGTGCGTGTAAAAGAAAAAAATAAAGGATACAGCTTCCTATACATAAAGTAATATCTATGCTTAGTTATACAAAGCATTTATTAGTAGAACTTAATGTTTAAGAATATGTTTTCTGGTCTTTCTATAGCAATACTTGTTCCTATACTTCAGATGCCTCTGTTCTGAACATATTTTTCATGCTATGTCCTATGAAGAGTTGTGTGAATTATATTGATATTTTCTTCAGTCTTTTGTGTCATTGGAGTTTAAAATTCTATATCAAAACACAAAAAAAATGAAATTAATAGTTCATTTTAATATAAAAATCTCCTAAAAGTTTAAGATAGTTAAACTAATGGAGTCCTATCACTTTCTTTGAAGGATTTAGCTTCAGAACTTCAAGCAGAACTTGACAAGGCTCGCAAATTGAGAGAGGCTCAAGGGCAGATTCCAACAAAGGCTGGTAGAGAGGTAAGTGCAAAAATATTTTTCTTTTCTTTGCACCAACACAATATGGTATGATACAAGTAGCAGCTGAATTTGAGAACATCAGATGTACTTAGGAGCATTAGAAAGTGTGACTTCAGGTGAGTGACTGTGCAAATTGAATCGTACTTTTTGTTTGTAAACAAAACTTTCTCCATGGTACTTTAGCAAATTCAATGAGGTTTTTTTTTTACTCATAATATTTCCTCAGCAAGGATATATGTCTTCTGTTAAAAATGAAACTGATATGAGCTGACTGTTACATAACTGCTGTCTCTGAAGAAGCTGCCATTTCAAATGTTATTTCTTTCGAAGGGTGGTATTTAAGAAATGTAAGAAGGCTTTTTTTGTACCAACACTGATATAAGGGAACAGGATTAAAATCTTAAGTTATGAGCTCTGTCCTCATGATGGAGAGGAAACTTCCAGGCAAAAACTAATATTCTTCGATTTGACCCCCTTGTTTGATTTTTTTGTCCAAAAAGGCTTCATGTCAGACCTCATACACCAACTAGTATTTGTCCAGTCTTTTGAAGACAAACTAAACCAAATTATAATGTGTAGTCTCTGCTGACTATCTTGTGATGATAGTATTTAAGTCTCACAACCTGAATTCACAAGAATTTAAAATTACAAAAGCTCTGTGTAGGTAGACTCTGCTTCATTGCAGTGCAGTTCTTTGGCATGTTTTTCATATATGTAAAAAAAGGCTAAATAAAGCAGACTGGAGTTGTATAATTACACAGGAAAAAATCCATTCAGATTTTAAAATTGAGGCATAAAGAGCGCGTTGTTGGTGGGCCTCAGAAATGTTGGTGGACACCTATTCCTTAGGTACTGAGTTATGGATAACAATTCTGGTTAGGTGTGGTCCAAAACCATATTCTGATTTTTATCTTAATTTTTAATCAAAGCATTTTTACAACTAACAGTCATTGCAAGAAACACCAAATGTAAATATTTATGAATAAGCCTTGCGTGTGCCTCTTTCCTAGCTTCTAGTCTGTATTACGTGGTGTTTGAGTGTCAGAAGTCCAGCAGAGCTTACAGTTGCTCTGTCCTAAGGCGTGTCTTTGTGATGCCAGAGTATTCTTACTGATTTTACAGCTTTGAACTGTTTTTGACTACAGGGACACAAGCAGGATGTGTTTGGTACTGCTGTGTATCGAGGGCCAGCTGTGTGTCTCAGCAGCCCAGATGCTCAGAAACCATCCCATAACACAAGGGAAGCTGCTTTGTGAAGGTGTGTTTGACTCTGCAGGACTCAGCCTTTCTGTGGCATAGACCACCCAAGCACCAGCCCCAGCCACTTCAGCCAGGTGTATTGTATGTGAGGTACCTGAAGCAGTTTCCACAGAAATGGTTTTCCAGATGGATATCCTATTGATCCCAAAGTCTGATGGCTTTGCCTCCATTCCCAGTGCCAAACATAAGGCCTTTTTTTTCAGGCAGGTCTGTCTCTGCTTCTGCTAAGCAGCGTGGCCACTGTCATGCTGGGAGATGCTAAAATGTGGCTTTGGCTTATTTCAGTTTCTGTTGGAAGAGCTAGGGAGACAAATCAGGAGGCAGTGAAGGCAATTTTGAATGCATCTCCCTAGGAAGTTCTTTTTCTTAATTAATTGGACATGGATCAATTTCCCAGTTCTGTTCCCTGTGTGACTTGAGTGAAGACTTATGCTAGTATAAGGGGGTGTATGAATGGCTGGGGTTTGTACAGAGGACAGGATCAATTCTTTTGATAGTGGTGCTGATTTATTCTGCTTTAAAGTGATCAAGAAACTACAGACTGAAGAGACTATAAAGTGCTAGCTTAAATCGTATATTAATTTTATATAATTTTAGTTTATTTGTAAGTGAGAGTAGAGTAAAATATATGTTTTACTGTGTGACTTAGTGGCTAGTTCTGTAATTTTTTTGACATAGGCAAAAATTCTACCCCAAGACATCTCAAAAATGTAGTTGTGAAGTAGAGTTTTCAAAAACTGATGTTTGAAGTTTAAAAACATTGTGTTTCTCAGCTGATATATTTCACTGAGTCTCTGCTTGGGTAGAACCCCTCTGCTGTTTACTGCAGGCTGCCTTAAGTATGCAACCCTATAAATTTTAGTATGGGTACAGTTAAATTATCTTTTAATGTAATGTGGGGTCTTAATGGGTGTTGTACTTAAATGCTTGAGCCACATTTAGATTGTGCTTGTTTTGTCTTTAAGTTTGAGCAGGAGGCAACCTTCAGGGTCTATGGAAATCAAAAACTTTTGATTTCATTTGGGATAGAATGAAATGATGCTTATTTTCAGATGCTTATTGTTTAATTTGTCATGGGCATTTTGAGAAAGCAAGGCTGCACTTTGAGTCCTAGTGAAACTGTGTAAAGAGAAGGCTGCTGTACCACAGGGTTTCTGAGTTGGGATAGGTGATAAAAATGATACCTGTTGAATGTAAGGAGACAGCAGAAAATTGTGGAGACTTCAGCATTTAGAAAACACCTTCCATGTGTTCATAGTTTACTTCTTAAATACAATTTGTATTTCTGTTCTGAAAGTGCTACACAACTCTAAATTTTATTATATTGATTATGAGGATGTCACCTCTGTCATTGTCAGTACCAGTCACAACTAATGTAATTTATACTTTTATTCAGTATTTTCATTTAGCAAACTATATCTGGAACATTAGCACTCCTTTGAGGCACATAATTTGCAGTGGGTTTTGCTACTACAAAAATTTGAAGGTAAAAATTTAAATGAGGAAGAGGCAGAATATAGAATATATCCTTTGGAGGGGGCTTATCATGAACATCTAGTACAACAACTATGGTGGTGAATGAATATAGTGTAAGAGTATTCATCTTTTAAAACTGTTTTCAATCCCAGATGAAGTATGGCTTAGAAGAAAAGCCTTCTCAACCTTAAGCTTTTTTTCTGTATTCCATAGAACATAATTAGTATGCAGGAAACAGAAAGTAGTCTCTGCCGAGCGAATGCTAGAGACAGTTTTCAATAATGATGAATTGCATTTGAAAGACAAAATCAATAGGAAATTGAATGAAAGCTGGAAGGTGGTACTTTAAGCAGAATAACATTGTAGGGTATAGTGTTACTGATTATTTAAAAGAAGAGAGTTCTGAAAAATAGAAACAGCTGTAGGGTTTTCTCTTATGCATTTGAGAATACATAGGGAAAATATGAATTATTTAATCACATCAAATTGTCATTTGAATAACTGAATTTTCTGTGGAAATCCTTCAGCCTTTGGTCTAGGATGAGTGTTTTTCTACTGAAGAGAGTTTTCAGTGCTTCTGTGAAGCCTGTTGGGCATAGAAGATACCCATAGAGTAAGACTTGAATTTTGGCAGGCACAGGATTTCACTTTACAAAGGCTGACATGATGATGCTTTAAAGGAGAAAACCTTTTCTAGGCTACCTGTTGCATCTGTAAGAGTAACAGACTCCAGGCCATTGCTTGGTGCATCTGCCTCCTGGTGCATCTCAGGTGTAGAACATTTTTAGTGCAGAGAAAAGTTAATTTAGTGAGTTTTATGGCATAAGTGGAGCTCATCTTGTAGTGAAAACCTTCATAATATTAAGAGCTTCATGTACTTCAAGTACTTCTGCTATTTTTATTTAATTTTTCGTCTTGAGTATAAATAATAAGGTTGATTATGTTTCCAACACGTCCTATCTGAACATAGATTTTGATGTATTCAAGGTCTGATGTTTAATTTGGATTTCTGAGATTCATTAGACTCCAGACTAAGGGAGAATTTTAGGGAAACTAGCTCAATATAAATAATATTTAAAAAATTCTTTTTGAAGAACTAACACTGGTTTTTACAAAAGAAACTGAATAAAACAACTTGGCTTAAATTTCAAATCCTACTTGTCTGAAGGGGGCCTACAGAGAAGCCAGAGAGGGACACTTTGTTAGGAACTGTAGTGATAGGACAAGAAATAATGGGTGAAAATTGAAACAGGTAAAATTTAGGTTAGATATTAGAAAGAATTTTTTTACTATAAGGGTGGTGATACACTGGAACAGGTTCCCCAGGGAGGTTGTGGATGCCCCAGTCCTGGCAGTGTTCAAGGCAACCTGGTCTAGTGGGAGGTTCTTCCTATGGCAGGGGGTTGGGACTAGATCTTTAAGGTCCCTTCCAAACCCTTAACATTCTCTGATTTTATAAAATTGCATCCATTGCATCCTATTGTATAGAGTTCTGCATAAGGAGAGACAGGATGGAACATGCTAGATCTCTATCCAGAGAAATAGTTTGCTGTGCAGGTACTATCCTGAGACAGGTAGACCATGTGACATCAGGAGTAAGTAGATGAGAGGAATCAGATGTGGAACAAACCTGAAATAATGTTCTATTGGCTCCAGTAATGATAATGGGGAAAACAAGAGTGTATGTTTATTTTTTATGTGTTATCAAGATTGACCTGGTCACAAATAGCTTAAAAATCACAGTGATTTCCTTGGAGAAAGAGACAGTTATCTCAAAGTAAGGTGGTGTGTGTGTACATGTGTGTTTGTCTATATGTGTGTATACATGTAAAATTTAGATAGTGATTAGTACTTCAGAGTAGGAAGTGAAAGAAAGAAGGAAAATAATGCTTATGATATGTAGGGTTTTTTTATTTAAAAAGAAACCAAGCCAATGCTAAACAAACGCAAAGAAATCAAAAGCCAAATCACTCTGAAAATTAACATTCAAAATTGCAGGTGTGCCAGGTTGTTTAATTTTAGGTTTGGGAATTGAGACTATAAACACAGATATTTTTCTGCAATGAAAATATTTGGTTGTCAAAATTTACCCATAATATGTTTTCATAACTTCCATTCTGACTTAACCAATGAAGAACCTAAATACAGCTGTAGGAATACTTATAGACATATCATATATAAAGAATACTTTATAAGTTATTTAAAATTGCTTTGCAGAAGAGTATAGCTGAGACACTTGTATAAAAATGAGAAGGCTGGGGATTAATGATCCTCACTAAATGCACAGTAAAAATCTGAGATTTTATATGGAATTTCAGATGGTGGAGAGATATAGCAACAGATGGCTCATGGCCTGTTTATTCTCAGATGTTTCCATCTCATCATAGTTCCTGATTCCTGCTGTTCCATCACTCTTGAATCTTGTCTGCAAGATGGCTCTGCCATTCTTTCTCCAGCAAAAGTTTGTGTTTTCCATACAGACTTGACTAGCTCTAAATGTAACATGGAATAATGAAGGGGGTATACTTCTGCAGAACAGCTTTTATATCATTAATGCATACTTTTAGAAAGTAATAAGTGTATGCTGTTATTGATTAGTATATTTCCTGAACGTTCTTGTTGATGTCAATGAGAGAGGATTACACAATTATTTAAGACAAAGACATATTAAGTGGTTATCTTCCTGAATGTAATTTGTAGGAAATTGGCTTTTGCAATTAGAACATGTTGGAAAAATTGTATCAGTAACTAAATGATGTAAAATATCTTAAAATTTCGGTACATGTAAAAAATATAAAAGGGCAGAATGGCTAAAATTTCTTAAAGTTCAAACTGAGAATGCAAGAACTTCCAAGTATGCTTTAACAGTAAGAGACAAAAACCATATCCAAGTGCAATGCAGCACTTGTAATTGATCGTGCCATTTTTTTCTGGCCCTGTTTTTCTCCCTACACCATGTTAAATTTCTACATATTTTTACTGCTGTATTTACCCTTTCACTGTGTTAAATCAGTTGATAAGATGGAATAGAAATCTGTGGACTTAGGAGCCAGCATGCTGCAATACTTCTCTTTTTTATGGTCTAAGTATATATGTTTTGGGTCAGATGTTCTTACTGTAAAAACAAGCTATCTAGTCATTAAATGTTTTACAAGTTTTCTTATATCTCATACCTATAATGGCTCACTGATGTGGCTAAGTGACTGACCATTTCAAAGTGCAGCTAACAATTTAGAGTATCAAACTGAATATTTACAGCTTTCTGAGTAATAAACAGTTTAGCCAATATAAGCTTTTTGTAATATAAGAACAAAGAATTGCTGAATTTCAAAGAGCAACTGACTTTATATCAATAAGAACAAAAGAAGATTTTGTTATGTTTTGTTATTAACTGGTGTCACTTACTGTCAGAAAGAAAGGATAGAGACCTAATCCTTTTCCATGGTTTGGAGTTTTTGGGTTTTTTTAGTCTTGTGCTTTACACACAAACCAGGCACTACCTGATATTGATGCTCTTCTGTTCATCTCTGTGTTACAGCTTGCATTAGGTTTTCTAATGCTTCTCTTCACTGTTAAACACAAGGGCCTAATTATGGCAGTCCAACTTTCTGATCTTGTAAAACCTTTTAAAAATCCCATGACTGTGTTAGCACCTTCTGAATTTGCAGCAGTGACTTATTAATATATTTATGAAGACTTCCTTGAAATACTAAATTTTTAACCTAGTTTTTAGAAGTTTGCTTTTGCTTTTCTTCCTCATGCTGCTAATTCTCATAGTCTTATGTTTTTTTCTGCTTTGAGAAACCCAGATCAAAGATACAACATGTATGCAGTGGACTGCTGTTATAGACCTCTGTCCATTTTAATTTCATCTTCCTGTGAGATGTAAACCTCAGTCTTGCTACAGAGAATGGTTAACCTACTGATTTTTATAAGCATTACATTGAAGGTTACAGTGCCACAACAAACAAATATGAGATCCTGAAGGGGAGCTTAGATGCTTTGAAACCTGTTACCTGGGGACTCAGGTTGGGAATAAAATGACTCCTGAATGTGAGACATGGTGCCCATAGGAATAGCGAGCATTGAAGGAGGCAGATGCTCTTTCTGCATGGGAATTACTCATCCTTCTGGTAACTGGTGATTATGTGTGAATGCAACCTGAGAGCTTAAGAGAGGGGTAACTGGAATAGGAGGAGAAGGAGCAGTGGAAGAGAACAGGAGACAATGGATGGAAGAAGTAGCAGAGTCCAGCGCTTGGAGAAGTGCTAGATATCTTTTAGACACTTACTGATAGTGTAATGTAAGGACAGACTTTTCCAATAGAGGAATAAAGCAATAATCAAATCATTTCCATTCTCCAGAGACTGTAGGGGAAAGGAAACAGGTGGCATGCTTAATGCAGCATCTGATTTGACAAAGCTACCATTTGGTTGTAGAGGCTAGTTCCTTGCTGAATATTGTTCCTTTGTTATTCCTTCATTACACTGTGCTTGTACCACTTGAATGTAGTTCTCAGTAAACATTTGCAGAAAGCTTTCATGTAGCATCCGGCTTTTTGTTGGCTCAGTAATTAAAAAAAGAACTGGGTTTTTTAGCTTTAGTTGTTCCCTACCCCACAATACACTGACTATTAAATGTATTTTATTCCCTTTAGCTATTAGCATTGAAAAACAGTTCTAATTGAGTGGATCTTACCTCAGATGCTTGGCCTGATTACTCCATTTGTTCATCTGCTCCAGTGTCTGTTCCTCAAATTAAGCTGTGCACCTGGTGTGGCAGGGGATTTCCACTTCCTCCTGCTCGATTATGGAGCAGGGGTAATCTCTGGAGAGTTCAAAAATATTTTTCAGATCTGTATCTTATTTATTTATGTATTTAATTTAAAGCTTTTATCTTTCAAAACCAGACTTGTCTGCTTGTTTTGTTCTGTTGAGTGTTAATTGCTGTGTAGCAGTTTGTACATTTGGTGAGAACAACTGTGTACTTTGCATATTTAATTGGCCTGAAGTAAAAAGTCATGTTCCTTAATTAATGGCAACAAACAATTCCTCTCTCATTCTGGAAAGAGACACTATTTTTATTCAGTTCAGACTATAAATTTTATTGTTTGTTTAGCAATCATCACAAGATTCAGGGATAGTGACTGACCCTCTTCTCCAGTTTCAACTTTAACATTTAACAATAGATATATTAAAAGTTCTTTAATATATATTTTTAAACTTACATTGTACTTAGTATAAATATTATTTATCTGATCATAATTAATGAGTATTTATTATATCACAATGATCACATAGCGTTGCCATATATCATGTCATATAATCATGGGAATGTAAGTGTAAAGAAAATACCAACAGATTTAAAAAGAGAACATTAAGTAACTCTTGCAGTTAGATTGATGTCCACACTCCTTTGAAAAAGTCTTATTACTTCTGCGAATTGTGGATTTTTCCTGCAAAGGCTCTTTCTCAGTATGGTGTAATTGTTCAAGTGTAGGGGAAGTCTGGTTTTTATTATAGTTGTGTGAACTTGTCTGTTACAAATGTTAGATACATTGTCCCAAAACTCCCAGGATCAGCCTTTAGCACATTGTAAAGTTTTTTATTGTACTGGCTGTTTTCCATTATTTTTGTACTGAGACCTGTTTAAGGGATATGGTGTATGCTGAAGGATATGGACATTATATATTGGAATTCTTTACTGGAAGCTCTAGTGAGAATGGTTGCATCATGGCAGCTTACTTAACAAAATCTTTTTACTGATATTTCAGTTTAAAGGTGATTTCTAAAGTTCTAGTTTTTTTCTTTTTTCTTTCAAAAAGTGTTGTTTAATAAAATACAAATAATGTGTTATTCAAATGTCACTTTCTGATAATGCTGTAACCAGTTAAGCATCTTTTTCTTCCCAAAAAATTTTTGCTTCTGATGTGTTTAGAAATAGCTTTACTAATTATTGTTAGTAAGATTCTCCTAAAAATCAGCTTTTCTCATTAATACCATTAATTTCCTGTTATGCTGTATTTTTAAGTCAGTTCTATTAAATAGTGTTTTGAGTTCTGAAGGATGTCTTTACCTCTAATAACATCTTTAATCTTCTGAATAATCATGTTTGGCTTGCATCCATTGGATTAATTTTGGTTCCTAGTATGTGTTTGCTGTTAGTTTGTAACATGACTTCACATTAGTTTTCATGCTGTCCATAATTATTTTATCCTTTTATCTCCTTTCTTTAATCTCTCTTTGAAGGACCACTTCTATTTTTTTTTTTGTACTTTCTATTCTAAAACTAAAAATTACTATAATTTGTTGCCTTTTTTCCCCCTCTGGAATATTAAATCTAATAGTCAATATTACATGCTTTGTGTCAGGACTCAGGACTCTTAGAAATTATGGAGAAAAAAACTCAAACCCTCATAAAGCAGACAAAACCTTGCCAGCTGCAGGGTTCTGACTCAAAGAATTCAGTATGTGTTATATCTATTTCTCCCCTTTCCATTCCCTGTCCCTGTCCTAACTCATGCCGTAGTTCAGATCCAGAAGATACTCTTCTGCTGCTTGTGTGTTAGGGTGTAAGCATGCAGAAATGGGAAGAAAAAGAAAGTGCAAATGTTGCTTGGATCTAACATTTTAGAGGCCTTCTTAAAAGGCATAGGAAGTCTGACATGTAGAACACCTTGTGAATTCCATTAACTTTTGGGAAAATAACAGCCTGCACATCAATGACATCCTTTTTGAAGTGTTTGTGTTAAGAATTTTAGTGAAGACAAATTTTGAGATGGATGTCTTTAAAAGGAACTAAATGTCGGTAAGTTGATACAAGAATCTGGTATTTACTGTTCTTTGCAGTTGTTGAAGCAGTGCTGTACTAATGACTATTGGTTTTAGTGGTTTATATTTTTAAAAAGTCATGTATAGAGTGACATTAAAGTTTCGAGACTGGGAATGGAAAAATTCATCCTTTTTCTTGTCTCAGTAACACAAAGGTGTGGGGAAGGAGAGACCTTAAGTTAGCATCCTTTTGGAGGCTCTATATGGGCAGTGGGTAAAAGGAGCTGAATGATTGGAAAGATGCTCCTGATTGAGGATTTCACATAAACAGGACCCTTCAGAAGTGGTTACTTGGTAGATTGTTCACTGAAAACTGTAAATGGGCTGCTGTGAGGATTTGACTTGTCCTCTTGGGAGAGCTTTTTATCCCTACTTGGCCATGTGGGTATGGTGAGTTTAGAACAAGGTGGGTTTTTTTCCTCTACAAAGGTCTGTATCATTTCAGACTAATTAGCAGGATTTTTGAGTTTTCACTACAATATCTATGGTTATGTGTTCAACCTCCAAATTTGTGAAGTTACCCAAGTTTTAAAGGAATTGTGGAGGAATTTGAGAAGCTTCCTGTGATACATATTCTTATTGATGTTAACTTCATCTTTGTTTTCCATATCTGCTGTGAGTAAGGCTTTTTGGGATGGTGATGACCTGAACAGGTCTCCCCGGTCTGGCTGTTTGTGTCTCAGTCAGCTGGGACCTTTTTATCACATGACATGAGTGAGGTGAATGCACACAGCCTTTTTCTCCTATTGGGAATGAACCACCTTTTCTGCCCCTCCCAGCACGGACAAAAGCCTTTACCTTGTGGAAGTAACACCTGAGGTACAGGTTGCACACAGATGACATGTATCTGGCTAATGCTGGAAATAAGTCCTTTTGGATTCTCTGAAAATATCAGTATTGTTATTGGAGCCAAAGTGGTGCTGGACATCTTGGTTTGCTTTGCAAAATGAGATTTGCCTTTGGTGCTGCAGAAGAGAGAGGTCTGGCTTACCCAGACAGCTTTTTGGTCCATAACTGTTGCCTTCATATGGCTTTCCCTGGAAAAATGTAATTAAGCTGTTGAAGTATACTTCAGTATCTACAGATTTTCTAGACTTTATTTGGGTTTCTGGCACAAGCTTTCTGTAGACAAGGATGGCAGGTGGAAAGCAGTTTGGTAGAAAATAGCTTGAAATAGAGATTAATTAAGTTGTTTATAAGATTTAACAAAGACTGTCCTAATATCATCTGAATAAGTAGTGACACCATTGTGTGCTCTAATTTAATCAACTGATTTACCTAAACATCTTTGGAGTATAATCAGAAAGTTCACAGGCTTTTAAAATATTTTTAAAATTATTCTTAATATTTTAGAAAGTGAAATACTTAGATTTTGGCCAAGAATTTCTGCTTGTTTTTCCCTCTATGTGAAAAGATAAATATGTCTTTATTTAAGTTTGAGAACACCCCTATGAAATAGGGGCCCTATAAAGGACTTCCCATGAAGACAAGTTCTATAACTTTTTGGGGGACTGAGGTGAGGGTGGTTGTTCTCCACACCCCCAAGCCACAAAAGAAGTGGTAATGGGCTGTAGCTTTTCAGATGGTTTTAGCATTATAGCATGGTGGTGTATTTTAATTCAATGTTATTTGTTTAGCTCTTCCAGAAGCATTGTGTTCTTCTGGAGATAAAGCTTTATGTGAAAAAAACCAAGAATACAAACTTGGTTCTTGTGGAAAGAAAAGCTCAGCATTTAACTATTGAATGTATTTTTAATACTTTTTTCTTTTTGAATGTGAAAAGAGTACCTCACTAAGGTGAAACTGTCTACTTTGAATTATACTGAACACACAAAATATAAAGAAGCTGTTACTTGATCTTTAGGATTTAAAACATTTATTTAATGTGGATTAGGTGTTTCTTTTGGCTTTGCTGTACCATCTGTTTTAAAATATGTCTTCAAACCTGACACAGGCTTCAAGGCGTCAAGAAGAGGAACAAGTGGTCCTTGTCAGAACAGATGGAAGTGGAAGGGCGTGGCCTGTTATGGGACCAACAGAGCCACTGGAGCCAAAAGGAGGACGAAGAAAACAGCAGATGGTACGTTTTACAAATCTGAGTATTGAACTGCAATTCTTAAATGATTTTGTAGTTTTACTTTTATGATGCCATCGTTGATGAGTATGTTATCAGAATGTCAGTAGGTAGTTGAAAAGTTCCTTTTGGAAGGTGATTGCATATTTATTAAGCATATATTCAGTTTATTTTCAGATTGAATTTCCCAGGAGACCACTTTAGGGCTTATTTAAATGCACGTTCAAGGAAAAGTTATCACAGTCTCTTAGTTTATATTGCATAAAGTTATGTAAATAACAAGGATTAACAGAGCTGAATATTTCCAAATTAAGAAAGATTTTGCTGAGGTACTCAGGTCTCAGGGGCTAATTTCACTTGAGTTCTAATAAAAAATATGGCTGCTGATGATAATAATAATAATTATGACCTAATCTTTGTAACAAAGTGCTTTGGGGAATAGTAAGAAGCTTGGAAGCTGGAGCAGTGTTTTACTCTTAGGATAATGGCTTCCAACAGTAAATATAGTAGCACTTTGACCTTTTTGACATAAGAGGAGGTGACACTCCCTCATAATTCTAGCAAGCATTCTTGATTAGTCGGACAGATCAGTTTGCAACACTGCTATGGAAAAGCGAAAGACACAAGAGGGTGAGGAATTTGTCATCATCCTGTTGTTTCCATTTTGGAAAATGCTATCCTGCTTTATGTTAATGACTACTTGCTGTATTCCTTCAGAATTTAGTTTAGTACTGTCCTAAGGGACATCTCTGTCTAAGATGGCAGCATTTCCCAGAGGTATCATATTCACACAAGTTTTCAGTACTGTCTATGATTACTCAGTTTCAGTAATGTCTGTAACTTTACAAAAGCTTTAGAGTTGACAATAATGAAAATTAATTTTTAGAATATTTCATTTTTATGAACTAATTAACTGTTTCATTGAAGTACTGTCCATCTTTCCTGAGTGGTAATGTTGTAGCTCTGATACCTTAAGGATGTTAAAGATCTAGTGACTTTGGGAAGAGGCTATATTTTTATTTAGACATACTGATGCAATTGAAAAAAGGGAAAGATGTTTCTCTCCTTAGATAAAATGGAGCTGTTAGCCCCGTTGTTTCGGATCTGCTTAGCTTGATTCATGGTTCTTTAAACTTGTTGGAATTGTTAGGGTCTGAATTTTATAGCTGATCTTTCTCATTAGGTTAATATTTATTTTTAATGTGCTTGCTTCCAGATGCCTACTCATGTAGATAAAGAGAGAGTAAGATATTTTCAGGATGATGATAGTATGAACCTGAAAGATTTGGTCAAAAATGAGAAGATGAGAACAGCAGAAGATCAAAATTCACTCTTCATGCGTATGGCATCAAAGGTAAGGTGTTTTGTGTATGACTTTTTAATGAAGCCTGTTATGATTAGAAATATCAGGGAGGATATGAGGCCTGAGTAAAGGGAAAGCCTGGTGGAAGGTGAGGATTGTTTATGGTTACATAATTATGAAGGACTGTCAAAAATAGAGGTCACTGTAAATTGTAGAATTTCCACCAGCAAAATGAGAACTTTTCTAACATTGTGAAAATCTGAGGTGGTTCTTAAGATCCACTTTAAAGAGTTGCTGGATAGGCAATATATTTCAGTGATGTGAGTCACCTGTCTTATTTTAAATGCCATCTGAAATGCGTTATGGGTATAAAAGGAATTAAAGTGTCCAGTTCAGACACAGATTATGCTATAGAACTCTCAAATAAAAAGTAAGAGATCCCATCATAGGTACTGAGGCAGTAAATTCAGATGAAAGACAGGGTTGATGAAGGCAGAATGTTGGCAATCTTGAAGCCGAGTGAGGCCATGACTGTACATTTACAAGAGGCTGTTGATGCTTGCTTTGAGAGTCATGAGTCTGCAAACTTCGTCTCAGTGCTGGTGTGATTAAAAAGAGAATCAGAATTTTGGAAGTTATAAAAAGGGAGAATTTAGGAACATTTAAAGCATGCAGTGGTCACATAGTACACCCATATCTTGTATGCTGCCCAAGCTGATAAAGTATACCCTGTAATCAGGAACACAGAGTGGTGGCCATTTGAAGAAAACCTAAGTAAAGAGAATTTCTTCAGCTTGGGGGGAATGGGTGGATGGGTAGGGGCAGGCAGCATAAAATTAGCATAAAATTTTAATAGACTACAACTATTTTTGTTTCTCGTATGGGAAGTGGCTACAGAACAGAGTTGAACATGAAGGAGTGGCTTGAGATTTTTTTTCAGTGAAGAAAGTGATTACAGAACTTGTGTTGTAGAGCATGAAATGCATTGGAGGCCTTAACTGTGAGTGGGGGCAAAAAAAGATAAAGCAACTTAGTCAAATAAGTTCCATTGCTAAATGTTAAATAGGGAGTTCCATTGCTAAATATTAAATATTAAATTTGGCTCAGGATTTCCACAGTAAATGCTGAGAGGTGCAAGTGTGTAGGAGAATAGTCAACTCTATGAGTTGATCCCATATATTTTAGCCATTGCTGGAGATTGATTTTGCGCCATAAAATGGTCACACTGAGTGAGAGGCAATTAGGTTTAGTATGTTTCATTCTAAAGGCTTCTTTCGTTTTTAAATTTTCTTTAATTTTGGGGTTTTTTCCTTGTTTTTTTTTTTGTTTTGTTTTGTTTTGTTTTTGGGTTTTTTTTTAAGGATAGAATTTATTAATAATGTTACAAGAATATCTTGTATTTCCTAGCCTATGGAAATACTTCATTTTAGTTTTGGAAGACTCTGAATTCCTACTAACTTCAGTGAGCTTTGGATCAGATGCTACGTAATGTTTCTTTTTTGTTACCCGGCAAAGATACACTGCATTACATTATTTTATTAGAATAAGTTTCTTGACTAACCTTTTAAGATTGAGTCATACTATTTATTTACTGGCTAAGTGTATTAGAGCATGTGCTCAAAGTAGATATTTTGTCAAAGCCATTACTGTTGCAATGTCTATATTTTAATGTATGGTACAATAGTCCTTCAGTCCTAGGCAGTGTCACATTTAGATTTAGAAGGTATTTTTGTTTGGCTTTCATAAAGAGAAGCATCTCAGATGCCAGTTACCATTAAGATCTAAAATGCTTTTGGTAGTTTCTGTGCAGGTGATTCCCAGATCCTGTCACAAGATGTGATGCTCTTCCCCGATGGCGGTTGTTTCTTGATCTTAGATTAAGAAATTGGCTCCTAGGCCTCCCTGAGGTTTCCATATCTGAAGTGTTGGCAGCAGTCTGAAAATTTTGGGTGTGACCTGAGATATTCTAGATGTTTGTTTATGTACTTTATAAGCCTGTACTACATGGAGTATCTGCATTATGATCTGGGGCTCAGTAAGTTAGTCTTCAAAATTCTTGCATCTCTCCTCAGTGGTTTCAGCAAGGTGTTTTATTCCAGCAGAAAGTCTAGCAAACAAACCTGTTTTGCCAGTTTCAGTTTGATAATGTAGTACACAAATTTGACAAGTACAAATTACTTTCTCTTTCTGCTTTCATTTGAGAAATGAAAAAAATCATCCACAAAAGTTAATCTGTCGTATTGCAGGAGAGTGGTGGGAAGAAACAGCTGCAAGTGTACAAATGATATCCTACCTAGGATGGGAGAAAGGAGATCCTGTCCTTTAAATTCTGTTCAATAATTTCATTCATCTAATCACCGTGAATTGCCTAGGGCACTTTTATTTCCTTCATGGATTTTCCTGGGGCTTCTATCACTTTCCCAGACTGTGCCCAAAAGAAGCTTCCAGCCCCATGGCTGTTGAGGATGGAGAAATTAGTCACTGCTCTCACAAATGGGAACAGAATGAGAACGACAGACCAGCATGTTTTCTGGCTTTTATACAGCTGAATGCTCTGCTCTAGATCAGTGTTACTTTCCTGATATTTAGTGCTTTAATGGTATTTCAGATGAAATACAGGCTAGTTCTTATTGAAGATAATAAAATAATTGCAGTTTTGTGGAGAGAGATGGGGATGTTGAAATAGAATGGTATAATTCATGGAAGGATTTATTTTCTTAAATGGGACTTGGAAGAAATATCAGTACATAGACCTAAAGGCTCTCTTCATGAAACCTCTGTCTAATCCCATTGGCAAGTGAAAGTCTGTATGTTATCTCATGCCAGACTCCCACTCAGATTGGCAGAATAAATATCTGCAGTGTTCAACCCATACTTGTACTTATTGAATCTTTTTCCCACCTCTCCTTTTCTCGAGAGCTCAGTGAGATGAGATGGAAGGATTTTGCTGTCTTCTTGCTATTTGTTTACCTGTTGAGTCTTTGTTTTAAATTTAGATTCTGACTTATCATTGCCTTCTTGTCCATTCTTATTTTTGTAGTCATGATTCTAAGACAACCCTGCTGTGCTTGATGCTTTTACCTCCTGTTGCCTTTGCCTCTGTTTGAAGGTGGCTGATGTGGGTGTCATTTATCTCAGCCGTTTGAAATGCTGCCTTTTCCCCAGCCGTCCTATGTATACTATTATGTCAAATTTATGAATACCATAAAAAAGGCCCAAATCTTTAATTTACAGCGGTGAAAAAAAACCACTTTTTTAAAGCCCAGCATTAATCTTACTGATATATGGAAAAAAAAGCAAGCCTAGAGTTTGATTTGTTCATGTTTCACTGTTATGTCTCAAGGAAAAAACATCCATTTAAGTCACTATTTCTACTTTTTCATTCCTTCACCTTTGAAAGTGGTTTTGGTTCTCACTGTTGTAGAAACTTGACTTTAAGATATAAAAAAAAGTCAATAAAACATTTCAAAACTGGTTTTTCTGACACTTCTAGAGTACAAAATATGTGTGAAGTCTTAGATTCTCTAAGAAGCTACTGATAGCTTTAAGTACCCTGTCTGTAGTTTCTTCAGCCCCTGACTATTGTAAGTGGTTCAATTTTCCCCAATTCATGCTGTTAAGACTTGTGTAATCCTTTCACTTGTGTCAATAGATGCTTGTGGGTGTTTAGAAACTGATTCCTAGAACATTACCTCAAGAGAAATTACCTTGTATTTGTATGTATTAATTCTACTAAAGCATTTTTTTCCCTTTTTTTATATTTTACTTAAAGGAGGAGAGAACAATTAATTTGTGTTGTTCATCAGGACATTTTAATTTTGGTCAGAAACTAATTTTATTTTAAAATATATGCAATAATTCCTAAGAGGAATTCAGCAGTGAAAAATCAAATGCTATATTAGCAACGCTGACCTTCCTTTATGGATTTAGCCAAAAGGTATTCTGGTATTATAGGTTTGCAAATAGGAAATTTGCATGTTGCCTTTCCTCACTTCTGTAAAAGTCTGTAAAATGGAAAATTACTTTCAGCCTTATCATTTTTACTTGCTGTGCAAATCTACCTGTTCACATTTTTGCATTTCCATCATCATAAACCAAAATAATAGTCCTGAAAAAACCTTAGAAGCTAAAGTGAAAAATGCAAAATGCTGCTGCTGCTGCTGCTACTATTATGTAATGAACCTTTTTCTTCTTCTTCACATGGTGAAGCAATTTTAGCACAATATTTAATAGACATGATAAAGGCAGCAAAGCTCTGGTTCCCTGTTGCTTTTTACATTTACTTAAAGATCATGTGCATGGCTTGCTGTAAAAATTATTGCGATAACCCAAGAGAAATAATTTCCAACACCTTGTTCTGCTACATTTCAATTCAATGCACTTAACATCCTTTTGTGTATATTGTGTGGGAACAAAGTTAAAGCTGTTCCTGCATGTGGAAACAAATCAACAGCAATGACAGCTGGGTTAGGGAAGAAAACCTGGGAACAGTAAGAACAGTGTAGATGTAGCCCGTATTAAATGATTGCATAAGCATTTAGGATTCTTCCAGTATTATGTTAAAATTACAAGATATATTGCAAATGAAGACTTGTGCAGGGCAGTCTTTCCTAGACATTAAAATTGGCCAGCAAAGTGAAATGCTAATCAGAATTTTAATAATATAATTCTATGCCTGAAGGTTTTTTTTGTTTGGTTTATATTTTATGTCATTGACTTTATATAAAGTTTTATCTGTCCTAACAACTAATTATAGAAAAATCAAGTTTTCATTTCGAATAGCAGAAGCAAAAAGGAGGTTGGTCTCTAGGCACTGAGCAGTCCTCTGTCATCTGTTTTTTGCTTGACTTCTGCTACTCAGAGGTAATCCTGAGCTACCTTGCTCACCGACATGGTGGGTAATCTTTTCTTGTCAGTGGCACAGGCCTTAAAAGCACTCTGTGCACCGATATATTAAAATGCTTTGATACTATGTGCTTAAAATATTTAAATATTTAAAATATTCTTTAATTCGGTGTGATGATAGGTTTTGAAAATGAATTATTTGAGGAATTAAACCTACAAATTCAAATGTCTCTTCAGAGCAAGACTGGAATTGTAATAAGGTTTATATTAGAAAATTCTGCCTTTGTTTGTCTTAAGCAAATACTATTGGAGATTAGAAAAGCTTTTCTGAGGTGATTTTGTTGTTCAGAATAAGTACTGAATGCTGAATAAATTCAAATGTGATGAGATGTATTCTTATGCATCTCAGGTTTGTATTCTAAAATAATAGATTATTCTTCTTTGCAGTTTCCTAAAATATATTATGATACAACATTCCACAAATATTAACTCTGTCATTTAAAGACGTCAGTGTTGCCATGACAATTTAAACCCAAACTGATACATTTTATACAATCTATAGACTTTTTTTTCCCCACAAATTTTTCAAGCAGATGCACTTTTATTAGCTTATATGGAAGTAACTCTAGCTATGATTGCGTTAGCAAGGAAACAGGAAAAGCAGAAGTTCAATAGTTGCATACAAATTGGAGCAAGAAAATAAGCAGAAAAGAAACAGTACAAAAAAGCTGAAAATTACTCACACTGGAACCATGCAGGTATCCTTTGTTCCTCTGCTAATTGTGTTTAATAGAATTTTCCATTTCATCCTCAAATTTCAAAGGAAATTTGAAGAGGGGAAAAAAGCATACTTGAGGTATTATACAAGTATAATCTCGATCATTAGGAGTTCTGTCTCTTAAGGTTTCCTTTCAGTATCACAATGACATGAAATTCTTTAGCAGGGCTTTTTCTTGGAAGGGGCCACCCAAAAAAACAAGTAACAGCAGCAGAGGGAGCAGTAAGAGACACAACATGCAGCACGCTTGAGGTGGAGCGTGTAGGAAGCCATCAGTGTATAAGACTCCGGGGGTTTTACTGTGGAACACAAAAAAAAGAATTGGTTTAAAATCAAGCTATGAGATATGGTGCCAGTGGCCTGAACATAGGATGGCAGAAAAATGAGACTGATCCTGGAGTGTGCCTTGCACAGATTTGCAAGAGTTACTTCAGGAAGTAGCCCCATGCCATGGTGCTTGATGGCTTCACTAATGTAACAGATTAAGAAGGGCTTCAATTGTTTAGTAAACAGAATGTTATATAATAAAATAATTCATGTAATATATTCATATTATTCATGGTAATTATCATGATAAGGATTTAATCAGAAAATACAACACTGTAATTTTTCCCTCTCTGAAATCATTCTAATTTATGCATAGTCAGATGCTGATTTCTTTCTAAACTCCTCTGCTGGGTGGTTAGAGGTCTCTCCCCTTTTCTTGGGTTTTAGTCACATTTGCACTGTACTTGAGCTGTCCAAATGAAAGCCCAGAGGGCTTCTGAAAGAAGTTGGATGCCTTCCCTGACTGCTGTTTAAATATTTGTGTATTACAGGCCTCTCTTGGCCAGGGCAAGTACAACTGTGATTCTTCTCTGTTGGTTAAACGGAAACTGCATCCTGGTTGTGGAAAATCAGATGGGTGGTAGAAATGACATAGTTGCACAATTATCCTCTGAGATGTGGGAGGCCATGTCATTTTGCCTGGTGCTAAGAGTCCTAAAGCTGCCTTTGTGTCCTCTGGTTCATCAGTGCTTGTCAAAAGAGAAGGGAAAGCTGAGGAAAAAAGAGGGTGTATATTAAGGAGGAATGTGGCAGATAAGCCCAGAATAAAGAAAAGCGAAGTAGGAAGGATGAGACTGGGGACTGTAGAGCTGATCTGTTTAATGAACATGTCAGTTTAGCACAGCTCTAGGCTTTGGTCAGTATCTGGTAGAGACAAGGACTTCAGGTGCATTGCCCTTAAAGATCCCTGAATTTCCTTTGTTAGTTTTAGGTAATTGAATGATGTACTGTAACTTTAAACTGATAGAATTACTTCCTGCTTCTTTCTGATCTCCATGCAGCACCTGAGCAGCAAGGGCGATACCAAAAAATATCAATCATGGCAAGGGAACTAAATACACAACTTCCAAAATGCATTGGCTTTCATGTTTAGCATGTGTGATGCTGCACCTGTGATGCAGAACAGCAGCTTTCCAGAAACTCTAATACATCAGTGCCGTTCCTTCTTTGGATGTGTACTAGGTCTGTCTTTTGTATGGAAGAATATATGCATGAAAGAAATCAGTTTTTAAATGATTAGTGGCTTTCCTTCTGGCATTTTAGAGAATGAATTTCTTCTTGTTCCTTCAATTCCCCTTTAACTTCTTTTTAGAGACTTAGTTATAGTCAAATAATGCAATTGTCAGAACTTACTGGGCACCTTATTGTACAAATAAAAGTATAAATGTTTTAAATGAGGGATGGAGCACCTCTCCTATGAAGACAGGCTGAGAGGGTTGTGATTGTTCAGCCTGGAGACCTTATAACACCTTCCAGTGCCTGAAGGGGGATTAGAAAATAGAGGGAGAGCAACTTTTCACACAGGCAGATACAACAAGGTCTAATGGCCCTAAGCAGAAAGGGTAGATTTAGTTTAGTTGTTTGGAAGAAATTCCATACTTTGAGGGAAATCAGGCACTGGGACAGGTTGCCCAGGGAAGTTGTGGATATCCCATCCCTGGAGTGTCCAAGACCAGACTGGATGGGGCCCTGAGCAGCTTGGCTTAGAGCAAGGTGATCTCTAAAGTCTCTTTCAGTCTAAACCTTTGTATGGTTTTATGATCTGTTAGTCATGCCTGTACCAGAAGAGGCAAAATCTGGAATTTAGACTGCACCTGTTTTATAGAAATTTGCTACTTGGGATGTAAGAATTTCTCTTTGGATCCCAGATATCATGTTGTATACAGCAATTTATCCATCTTGAAGAGAGGCATCTTCCAGACGGCTCAATAAGATTTTAAGATTTATTATATTTTAATAAGATTTTATAATTATTTCATTATTATTATTTATTACTATAATTATTTCTTTTATTATTATTAATGATATCACAAGAGATTATGTGGAGTATTTTGAAAAGTACAAATTTTTAAAAGAGGCTGTGTGTCACAAACCAGGAATTTCCATGACTATTTCTAAGTACAAGCAGAGCAAAGTAGTGATGTTATTCTGTGCTATGTGTGATGTTCCTGATAGCTAAAGCGTTCTGATTTCCACTCTTTCTTTCCTTTCTAGTCTGCCAGCTGTCATGTTTCCTGTGTATATTTCCATTCTCATGGAAAATTTTTAATTTAAGAAAACCCCAAACTGTATGTTAAGTAATAACAAAATGCTGCTGTTCTCTAAGCAGTGCTTCTGCTGCAGGTCTAACGTTACCATTTTAATGCTTATATGACAGAAGAACAGAGACTTGATTTTAGACACTCAAACAATGACACATTTTTTCTAAATCTCAGGAATCTCCTTTTAGTGTTAAATGTAGAATTATAGCAATACAAAAAGACAGAAGAAGAATGGAGTTGAACTCTTGAACTTGTTGGTTTTAGTCTGCAATGCCTTCCAGTAGGAAATGCACATAAGCAATTAAGTGTATTATAGCTGAATAAAGTAATATTAAGGAGGCTCCTCCTCAGTTGTTTATAAGGAAAGTACTGAGCATATTTAAAATAAGGTATTGATCTGTGTTAGAGAACTGCAGTATTTGGGAAAAGCGAGAGCTGTTGTCTTTTTTGAGGAAAGATACTTATGTACTCTACCAAAAAAAAAGTCTGTCCTCTTTTTTCTTTCCTTTTTTTTTTTTAATATCAGATTATCTGCAGAAACTATGTCTTGGCTATTTGGAAGAATTTCTTTAATTTGGAGACTGCTTCAGTTATGATAGCATGCCTTACAAAAGCCTTCAGTTAACATTAGTCCTTTGCTAGGGCTACCCTAGTCAGTATCCTAAAATATATTAAGATTTGTTGTGGCATGCAGCAGGTGCGCTCAGAAAGACTGTGTATTGAAGGCAGAGACTGTTTTCTTCCCAAAAAAATTGCTTAGTCCTGTTCACTCGGTAAGAATAACTGTTGGCATATTTTCAGAGAATGTGAATATGAAGTGCAGAGTCATAGTCTAGTTATTTCACAAAAGATTATTTAATGGTAGTTGTAAAAGGAGAGGAGGAGAAGCAGGGAAATGATAAAATATATGATATAAATTATATATAAAATTGTGCATCTATTTAAAGATAGCTGAAGTTATGTCAAGATAATATTGAAATACCTAGCCCTTAATTTGAAATGGAATATAGTAATATACTCTTCTCACTGCTGTCACACAATTTTTATTATCTGTGCTAAGATTGTGTATGACTGCTCTCAGGAGAGGTACCTGATGATTCCATCTGCAGCAGATGCCATATGAAAGGAACAAATGCTCCTGCTTATGTACTTTATGCTTTTGTCAAGGAAGGATACTACAAACAGCTAAGTATTTGTTCTTGCTACTTTATAAATATGTCCCATTTTTTTGCATATCTTTTCAGCTCATGGAAAAAACTGACAGAGAGTACTACACTCTGGATGACATGTTTGTTTCCAAAGCAGCCAAGAGAGCGCGCAGTGGGGAAGAGGAGGAAGTGCAAAGAAGAAAAGCAATCCGTGAGCACCAGCAACTTGCTGCATGCATGGAAAAGTGCCCCTACTGCTTTGATAGCAATGAACTTTCTAAACATCTTGTTATTGCAATTGGCACCAAGGTAAGAAAATAGCAATTTAACACAAATGTGGAAATAAAAAAGAAGTTCTGTTAGAATGTTTAAAATTAAGAATGAAATTGCTTCTGTGAAAGGATTTATTGTTCTGCATCTTACTTTCCTTGCCCTTTGAGTCCGTTGCACAAGTTTATCAAGGATGAGGAGGAAAAGGATATAAATCTGTCATGAATTCTAAAGCTAATCTTTGATGTCAGGACTTTATGTTTGTAGAAGACAGGAGTAACAATGAGGGCTCTCAGTGCAGAGATTAGACTGTGGGTGAATTTCTGGAAGACTAAATCACACTTCACTGGAGGAGATTTGATCTGGTGAAGAACTGTATCTTGATATCAAAGAAAATTAGATGGAGAATTCAAATTTTAAGCTTAAAATCCTTCGAAATAGACGGAAGTTTGGTTTGGAAACCTTTCTGCTTCTGTTAATGCTTTTAAAAGTTGCGTAAATATTTGGATTTATAACATCTGAAATACTTCAATATAGCATTTTTTGTCTTTTTTTTTCTACAGTTTTCATTTATAATTGGTATTTTCATTTGATCTGAAACTCTTTATAGGTAAAAGAATTAGGTGCATAGATACATTTTAAGGTACATCACATTCCTTTTTTTTAGAGATTATATATGTATATGTACATGTTAATACGGATGCGTATCTTTGTGTATATATGTGTATATAATCTGTGTTTATCTGTCTAATGGATAGATAAATATACAGGATATCCTGGTTTTGGCTGTGGTAGTTAGTTTTCTTCCCAATAGCCGATGCTGTGCTGTGTTTTGGATTTAGGATGAGTGTAATGTTAACAAGACACTGATATTTTAGTGGTTGCTAAGTAGTGCTTGGTGACTCTTCTGTTTCTCATACTGCCCCACCAGTGAGAAAGCAGGAGGGGCATACAGAGTTCAGAGGGGACATGGCCAGGACAGCTGACCCAAACTGCCCTAAGGGATATTCCAGACCATCTGACATCATGCTTAGTGGACAAAAAATCCACTGAGGGAACGTTGGCCAGGGGCCAGTGCTTGGGAAGTGGCTGGGCAGCAGTTGGTGGGTGGTGAGCAATTGCATTGTGCGTCACTTGGTTTGTATGTTGTTGTTGCTATCATCATCATTATTTAATTTCCTGTCCTTTTAAACTATCTTTATCTCAACCCACAAATTCAATCTTTTTTTTTCTGGATTCTGTCCCCCTGTCCTGCTAGGAGCAGGGAGTGAGTGAACAGCTGTGTGATGTCCAGCTGCCTGCCAGGTTAAACCATGACACAGAGTAGCATTTTTATATATTATATATATATACATATATGTATACATACAGTCATACATACATACATATATGTATATTTGTATGTATATACATATATATTTAATAATATACTTATTAAAATGCATACAGCTACATATCTATACTAAAAAATACTGGAATGCACTAAACAGTGTGATTTCATAACAGCTCTGACACCAGTTGGTTTATAAGGCTGATATTACTGCCTAGTGGTGGAGATGCTCTCTGGATACTACTGGTTCATTTGAGCTACTGGTGGGTAATGGGCCCTTTTAAAAAGCACTAAAATTGTTAATACCTTGCTGTAATTAGTAGCTAATGGCTTCTGTTGGTTTGAATTTAGCAAATGATTAATTTCTTAGCCTCAGAAATGGGAAGGTTTTTGATGCTGGAAAACTGGGCACTTGAGTTTTTATTTGCTTTTCCTAGGTGTACTTATCTCTACCAAGCAACCAGTCCCTTACTGAAGGTCACTGCCTGATAGCCCCTCTACAGCACCATACTGCTGCCACTCTTTTGGATGAAGACATCTGGGAAGAAATCCAGGTCTGCTGAGAAACTGTCTCCTGTTCTAACAGTAAAATAATTTTGTTGTGGATAATAATATCCTTGTCATAAGTACGTATTTTCGTAATTTGCAGTCTGACAGCTCTAGTCTGATTCCACTAAATGGCAGAAGGTTCTCACCTTGTGGATGAAAATTAGTGGTCAAATATGAACAGGAAAGAGAGGCAGGGTAAATACTGAAGCAAATTTTCAATTTATAAGTACTAGAAGAAGTTTCCTGGAACACTGCAGAACATACATCCTTGGAGGTCTTTGAAACCATGTTAGAGAAATGTCTGTTGGAAATCAAGGGGGTACAGCTGATCCCTTACAGAAAATAGAATAACTGGCTTCATAGGATTTTCTTGGGAGTGCCAAGGAAAAGAAAGAAATTGTCAGAGCAGGCAGATCACTTAAAATGAAATACAAATATGTTGTTTACAAATCTTCAGTTTTTTAATCTGTTTTTGGGTGGATACCAATTAAAAGAGAACTATCTTACTCTTAAAATCAATGAGACCCCTGTTCAAATCCTATTTTCTACTGTTTTTGAAAGGAATTATTAAAATAAAGCACCAAGCATGATGGGTTGTGCTTTCCAACTCTCTTATGAAGACATTTTGAAGATTTTGAGTTCTGTTTTCTTTGGAAAACAAAAGTTAAGGGAGCATATAACAAGCTTCTGCCTCAGAGATTGACTGTGTTTGTCAATCCCCCACCCCCTGCCATCAGGATTATTACAAGGGGAAAAAAGTTTGCAACCTCTTATATTGGAATATTGGAGACTCCATCAGACTAGAGAAAGGTTTCATTGTTGTAGTTACTGAGATTTAAAACCAGCATCATTTATAAGTTTGTAATAATTTAAATAACATTGGTCTTGCCTGAAGTCTGGCAGATGGATTCTCTGACGTTTCAAATTTGCTCCCCACACTGAGTCTCATGTCTGATGTTGTGTCATACAGTAAATTATGCTCCCTTCCAACCAGGAAGCAGTTCTCTTGCATATGACAGAAATACCTAAGAAACTTAAGGATAGGAAGCAAGTAAGTGCAACAGATAGGATCAGGAGGAACAAAAGAGCATGTAGAAAAGTGATAAATGAGTTTATCCTAGATCTTCTGCTTACCCTAGGCTCTTAACTAAACACATACGATTTTTAAATTGTGTGAGAAAGAAAATAAGATAAGGAAAAGATAAGCAAATGCATTCCCTATCTTCAGCATTAGTCTTTTACTTGCTAGAAAAGGCAACTAGTTGCTAAACCCATTATCCTTTGATCCTGTGAATATATTTATCAACATCTTAGATGTTTCTTTGCAGCCATGTATTTTGGAAAGTGATGGATGCATGACTTTTTTTTTCCCCCGACTTCTGTGTATTACAGAAGAAGGAGTCTGGAAAGCTTTAGCAAGAGTATAAGCAGACAGTCATTGACTAACGTAACTTTCTAATGCCAGAGACATATTTTTTACTACTATTGGAGGGAAAAAAACCACCATACTTTAAGTATTCACAAAATGTTGTATAAAGTGTGTGTTTTAGCTAACTATTTTTGCTAGGTTTTTAAGGATATGTTGGAGTAAAGCAAAAAGAGTTCCTTTATACTGTATGCCTTCAAGCTCTTGGATTTAACATATTGTGTAGTTTAGACACTGATGGGTCACCAAAACAAACATGCATAGAATATTTTTAATATTAAAAGATTTACATCTTTGCACATTCTGTGTTGACTGAACTGTTGCATGTATTAATGTTGTGGGCTTCCAAGCATAAGCCAAGCCTTCCTATTTCCCCTTATGGATGGTTTTCTCCATTCCAAAGCTAATGATTCTTGATGCTTTGGCCTGCTCGGAATTTGGAGGAAAAGTGCAATGTATTTAAAAACAAGAAAATGCAACTGGGGAAAGTTAGCTAACATCTGCTGGTATTCTAGCCCTTTTTGTGGATTTGTTATTGGATTTATTATTTCAGTTAATACTGCAGGGTAGCAGCTGTAAGTAATAGACTTTTTCAGTCTTTGGTACCTCACCACATTGCTTGCTTCAGTGTGTTTCAGAAGTAGAGGTCTGGTAGCTGGAGTGACAAGGAGAAGACAAAAAGTTGTTAATGCAGAGTAGCCTGTCACTCTGTGCTGTAGAGTCCCATATCAGTCATGGAACACTGGGCAGTGTCTTCTGGCTGTAACTCATCAGTTGTTTTGAGGGAATGATGGCAGCATTCTCCTGTCACAGCACAGTGCAGCTCATTAGTGAGGAAGAATTCAGGGCATAAGGGCCTGCTTTGAAGAGCTTAAATGCCTAGTTTAGATATATATTTGGCCACATTTCCTAGACTTTGGTTCATACTGAGCAAGATGACAAAAGGATGGAGAGCTCAATTTCTAGTCCTGTTGCATTGAAAATCTAGTAATGATTTTTTTTCCTTCTGTTTCACTTCCATACTTGCAGATGTTGATCATGTGTATTTGTTTATGTATGTTTGATTCATCAACTCTCCATTTACATTAAGATAAGGAATCTTAAACCTTTAGATGGGATTAGCCTTTTAATAGCGCTATTTGTACTTCTGAGCATTGTTAGTTGGGAAAAAAATAACAGTGCAGAAAGGATTACCTATGAATTATGTGAGTCTTAGGGCTATAGTATCTTGGTCTGTGAGGCTCCTACAGTTTCAGTGATTCCTTAGCTTACACTGTGGAAATGGTATAGAAGCATGTGTAAGACAAAAATCTTCGTTTTTAAAATGCATTTTTCAAGATCTTGAGAAACTTTCAGAAACATTCACCCTATCAGAGTATTAGATCTTTTGTGCACTTGAAAATGAATTTGAATGACTCTCCGAAATCACCCCTTGTTCTTGATGATTTGTTCAGCATCTGAACACTGTAAGCTATAGAATGATGCTCTTGCATATCTTGGTTGCAAATGCCAACAATTATTGAGAGCCAGGGAGCAGCCAGAGCCAGCTGCTGTGCAGGAAAGCAAGTCAGGTGTTTAAGGTGATGGGCAAGGCAGATGGGGGAGGTCACAAGGCACACTCCCATGCTACCAGATCAGGAATGTTCCCATGGTAGTAGGCAAGGTCATCCATGGCCCAGTGATGGCCAGGCAAGTTTACAGTGATGACTTAGGTCTGAGAGGAAGTCAGGGCCAAGAACTGCCAGGTACCTGGCTGGGCACAGGCATCCCTGAAACAGCTCAGGCAAGGACCAAAAGAGACAGCCTGGACTTAATTGCAGCTCCTGAGTGGCAGGGAGCCAGGTCCACACTTCCCACTACTCTTTAATACCCCATCTCTTTCTGCTGGATCTGATTCAGTTCACAGCTGCAGCACATCAGAGCTTCCCACAGAGACATATGGGCAGCCAGAGCCTCAGCAGGTAGAAGAGGCTGCAGGGCCTCCTGGGTGTGAGTAGGATTCTGACACTGGAGCTATCAGAATTGTTAACTGAAATACACTTTGAATTGATGCAGCACCTCATCCCTCTGACAGGGAACTGGTAAATGTAGTTTGAGGCCACATGTATTGAGTATTACATTTGGTTTGCTTCCATACAGGGAAGATGGTGGCTAGATTTCCTGTTTTTATCATAGGAAAGAGAGTTACTATTAAATTAGTAAATAATACAGCATTTTCCTAGTATGATTGCTACTGCTTTCCATTTTATTGTTAGTTTATTACAAATATAATGTGGTAGTGAAATAATATATTAAAGCTGAAAGTTCTGCAAAGTTAGTTTAAATAACACTTTTTTTTTTTTCTTTAAACAGATGTTCCGAAATGCATTGGTGAAAATGTTTGAAGCTAAAGATTTGGACTGTGTGTTTCTAGAAACAAACATGAGTATGAAGAAGCGGTTTCATATGGTATATGAATGCATTCCTCTTCCAAAAGAAGTAGGAGATATGGCTCCAATCTACTTCAAGGTACATGAAAATGTTTCTTCTGAAGTCATTTGAATGTATATATCATAATTAATCTATTTATGAAAAAAAATTTTGATATTCAAGTGCTATTTTTGAAAATATGTATTCTTTTATCCTTCTTCTGGATCCATTATTTGCTAATATTCCTTGATCTTAAAATATGCAGTGTGAAGTAATTCAGTTTTTCAAGCAGCAGTGGAAGAGTTGTTTTTCACTGAGCATTTGTCTCCAGTCTGGCTGCACTGAAAATACTAGAAGAAGATGAGAGAATTGTAGTCTCTTGAAGTGCTTTAAGGATTGCAGTACTTCTTACTTGAGTCCTGTAGTATAAACTTAAAACACAATCCTTGTGCCTTCGCAAGCATTAAATGAGAAAATAATGTTACCTATTTTAAGAAATAACAACATAGCTATTGTTTCATTTTATTTCAGTAAGCCCAAATTTCACTGTGTCTTAGGCCTCTGATGAACATTCTACAGCACGGTAGATATTTCTTCTGTAGCTTTTCTGGTCTCTTTTCCCTGACCTTTTAAGAAAAGGTTCATTGAGGCTTTTGCCTGGAACTGAGTCCTTTCAGCTTTCAGCAACTGACTCATTATTTGCCTTTTATAAGTAAATTATTTTATTTGATTTTTGAAATGCTATTTATGCTTGCTGGAAATAATGTGATTAGGTTTTGATGAAGTGGGGCAGCAGTATGTGAACAACAATACAGTAATTTTTACCACACTTGAAACCTTCCGCCTGTTTGATCTAACTGCTGTGTTTTAGGGTGCTGGTAAAACTTGTGTTTTCATTCAATACTCAAGAAAAGAGAAAGAACAAGATTTAAGGCAATGTCATTTACTTTGAAAGTATCTCCCATTAAAATGCACAGCAAATGAGGTTTAAATGGTAACTACCCTATGCTATACCCAGTTCCATACTATGGAAAATACAGAGTCAGCTTTGGGTTTTTAAGGGCAATCATCCTTTTAAGCTGGATTCTTGTCTTAGTGTTTAAAAGAGAAAGAAGGCTAATTTAAGTGTAATGGATTCATAAAAAATTTTTTATGGAGTGAGTAGAAAGAGAGTGTGACCTTTTATTTGAAACTCGTGTCAAGCAAAACTTAAATGAAAATAAAAAAGAAACAGAGGAACTGAATTGGATGGGTCTGAAAATACTATATGATGTCTTTATAAAGTGGCTTGTGGAAGTGAGAAGGGTTACCAAAAATAAAGTTACTTCGTTAAGAGGTAACTGTTACTTGCACTACTACAATGTACTTCACTACAGCTAGTTCTTCATTTGTTGTATGAAAGATATTTTCACCTTTAGATAAAATCATTTTACAGAAAGCTATAATGGAGTCTGATGAAGAGTGGTCCATGAATAAGAAGTTAATTGATCTTTCTTCAAAAGATATTCGGAAATCTGTAAGTAATGAAGTGTTTTGTATCCTGAATTTATCATCAAATTCTTCTAACATTTTTCCATTATTAACTGTTTCAAAGGGAGAAGAAAGGGAACACAATTAGATTAGTGCATCAGAAGATGGCATAGGTATGAGGAGAATTACCAGTCTGCATTCTTAACTGACATTAGGGAAAAGATTCCCATTTATTTCAACAATTGGTGGACTAAGCTGCCAGCATTAGTTGAGAACAAAGCTGACACTTTGAGGACATGTACTGGCATAAATTTCTTGATTAACTTTAAGAATTAAGGTAGATCAAAGATTTGCAAATTACTTTCCTGGAACAAATATGATGTGTCTTTTTCATTAGCCTCGAACAGCCATTTGTTGCTAAGTTTATGAAGTGAAAATATAAATAGCATTGTGAATCTTTTTTTTTTTTTTAAACAAGGAAACAGTACCCTCTCTGTCTCCTGGATACTGAGATGAAACATCTTTATATAAACAAATCTTAAAGGAATAATGCTGGATGTGTTGGGTTCAAAGATTGTTCTCTCATTTTAATATTGAGGTGGAAGATGTATATTATATAGCCCTATATTTTTGTGACTATTATATATTTATTGAAGGTAGGCCAATTTTCAGATTAAGTCAGGACAATTCTTTACATTAATACAATGTATCTGAACATAAATTGTTGCACTGTTGTGTGATTTTAACATTATTGTAGGGTGAGAAATATCTGTAGGCTTCAGGAGGATTGGAGAGTGTAGTTTAGAGACTGACTTGAGGTTTGGGAATTTAGAGAGTTGTATTAGGAGATGGTGGTACCTGGCTGGAAGGTCAGACATGTCTGAGACATCACCTAGTGTGATGGATTGTGTGCAGAAATTGTGAGAAATAAGACAAAGCTGACCTTTTCTTTAAGGTGTCAGCTGCCAACCCATTTTTTCTTATGCAATGGTTTTTTAAAAGTCCATTTAAAGTGTTAAATGTTTCTTGCTATGCTACATTTCTCCTCTGTATTTAATCTCAATTATTTTTAGAGTCAGTATTTCAAGCAATATATGGAACATGCCTCCTGAAAGTTGTATGGTTATTTGCACTGTAGCAGAGGAAATGCTTCTGTATTGGAGGCTTTGTTAATCTTACCAGTACAGAAACATCCTCAGCAATTAAAAGAGTGAAAAATAACTTGTTGCAGTGAAACAGCAGAAATTACTTGCAGTACTATAGCAATAAATGGATCCACTTCTGTTAGACTGAAGGGTCTTTGTTGTGGCAGATATCCAGCATCTCCCCTGCAGGCTGACAGAATTATTAAGTCGTCTGATTTGGCAAGTTCCATCCATTCACATAATAGGGGGTTTCTGCTAATCTGTTGTCCAAAAAGGTGTTTCCCCTTCACCCCAGAGTGTCAGTTTTTTCACTGGGTAAATATTTCCTATTACCAGCCAACATCTTATCTTTAATAAATGCACCTTGCTGGTGGTTGTCTTAAAATTTCTGTTAAACTTATGTAATTCAGAGATGTGGAGTCAGGGAGGCATTTGCTCACTGTGCACACTCTTGCCTGATGTCCCCATCTCTTACCTGCTATTCCAGCTGTAGCCTCTGGAAGTTCTGCCACCCCAGTCATCTTTTCTTCAGTGTATTTTTGTTCAGTTGCTGTGTGTTGGTATTTTCCCTTGTCTGCTTTACTATTGTTTTACTGTTTACTCTGTTGCAATTTTATCCTACACATAGTTGGTTTGAGACTTCAAAATAAAACGTGAGACTATCAACTGCAAAACCATGTTCAAATTCATTTTTTTTTGCGGGAGATTGACTAAATGCGAACAATGTTTGTTAAACATCTGAAAATGTGGTTTTGCACGTGTAGGTTCCTAAAGGCTTGCCGTACTTTTCTGTGGATTTTGGCCTTCAGGGAGGATTTGCTCATGTGATTGAAGATCAACACAATTTCCCTCATTACTTTGGAAAGGTATTGTTATGTAAAAGATTAATTTACCAATTATACTCTGTTTTGGAAAATTTAAGTAATTAAACCAAGATGCTGCCAGAACAGTTACTTTGATGTACCGTATCTCAGTTTATTATTTGTATTTTCTTGATGAGTCATTTTAACTTGGCTTGTTGAATGAAGCAGTTGATTTTTTTCACTAGCTGATACTGAGATTGTGATTCTAAATATGTATTTCTTTTCATTTGATCTGAACTGCTGATATTTGACATATTAGGTATATAATCTTATAGATGGAAGATACTTGCATCTACTTGAAAATGTTCATGGCCGTAGTGTTGATACATAGGTGCACTGACACCTGCATGTGTAAATTGGTGTGCATACACATACAGACTCGCAGACAACTCCCACTAAAATCCTTGTGTGGTTAAATTGCAACTCATGGTATGTATGGTGTAAAATGTATATACAGGGAGAGCTGTAATAAATTCTTCCTTTCTTTATTATGTCACAGAAAGCATCTTTTGAAGGAGTCAGTGTTGCAAAAACGTGAAGAGTGATTGGGGAGAGATATAACACTAGAAACAGCAAAGTGGGCAGTTTTTTTCTCTGAACTTACCTTAATCACAAACGCACTAATGCATTAACAGTCTTCCAGTGTTAGGATATGTAAGAGGTACATCATTGTGCTGTGCTTACAAGAATTTTGCTGAGGCAGCCATCTGACAACTGCAGTTCTGTGTTTAAATTGGTATATCTTTCAGAATTTCAAGTTTTAATTAGCACTTGAAGAAAATGGACAATCTCGTACTTTGAAAATACATATTTCTTTATTCTGTGGTAAGATAGTGCTAAGTAATACGGTAATTTCGCATTTGTCATTATTTGTCTTACTTTTACTTGCAAAGGAAATTGTTGGTGGCATGCTGGACTTGGAACCACGGCTCTGGAGAAAAGGAGTCAGACAGAACTTTGAGGAGCAGCGGAAAAAAGTGTTGCAGTTTGCACAGTGGTGGAAACCATATGACTTCACCAAAAAGAAAGAATGAGAACAACCTGGAGTTAAGGACTATATAAGCCATGAATTACGCTAAAGGATACTTGAGATGTTAAGAATAACACCAGTGTGTTATGTATTGCTAATATATTTTAAAGTATAGGATATTGTTTAATTGCTGATGATCTGTGACTGTTTTGGACACTGGATCACATGTACCTGCAAGCCTGAAGAACCGGATTTGTACAGTGAATTTAGTTTTTCCTTTTTCAGCTGAGCCAAAAGGATAATATCCATGTGGCCATTTGAGTTCTTAAAAATGTAACTTTTGCTTTTGGAGTTTTTATAATCTTTGAGACAACTGATATTTTTTTATATTGTATTAAGCCAGTGCTTAATTATCATGGTGAACTTCTGTCAAAAATGGTGTACATTTTAAGAACATTTTGATTAATACAAATACATTGCTGTGGAAGGAAATTGCACAGAAAATAGTCTTCTGATTTTGTGTCCTTGTGGTTTTTAAATTGAGGTCATTGCAGTAACACAAACATTCACAAAGAATGTGATTGATAAACCTGCTGTTGCCCCTCTGCACAAGAATGAATGCAATTTTTTGTAGTTTTTGTCAATATGAAGTAGTGTTTTTCAAGCACAAAGGATAAGGACACAGTCCATAGCTGGTAGCAAATGACAGTTTTAATAGTAACAGTTACTTTTGGTAACAGTTGAGAGAAGTATCTCAAGGGAAAATGCTCTCTGTTGGCCAGCAAAGAGGAAAATCATCACAGGATCTCCCCAAGTGATTCTCCTCCCCTGGGTGTCTGCTGTCATGCCATAGGTGGTTTTTGGTAATACTTTGCTCTAATAGTTTTCATCAAGAGCAGCTCAAAATCCCTGATTGTTTTTTCCTGCTTGTGATGCCCTTAGAGCTGTTTGAAGTGTGCTCTGACCGGAGGCAAGAGTTGCATATGAATTAATTGTTAAGCATGGATGTCACTAGGAAATGCCTGCATGCTATTTCAAGGATCACTTTCCACCATTTAATTTGCTAGATTTTGTTCCTTTCTTCTGTGTAAAGGATATGAAATGAGGGTAGGTAACTGTGAGGTGGGGAAAGGATGATTCTTGCATCAGTGTCCACCACTTCCTGTGGTAACCCTGACATTGCAGGCTTGGGCTTGCAGGTAGGGAGCTGGGAGAACAAGGAGAACAGGAGACAAGGACAGAAGGACATGGATAGATAGATAGATTGCAGCAGCACAAGGGAAAGGATGCAGACTTGTGAACAGAAGGCAGCAGTGCTCCAGGGCAAGGCTGCAAACCATGGAAGGTGGAAGGCCCTTGGCAGAGAAGAGGTTAAAGCTTTGTGTAAGTGTCTCAGTGTGCTTCCTGTTCTTTTCCTGCCTGCTGTTAACTACTGTGAACTGCTCAGATTAAGAAATGGATCACTAAATATTACAGGCTGAATAAGTGTTCATTTCTAGCCCCTTGGTGGTCTTTTGCAGCTTTGCTGAAGATCTGGTGCTTTCCCTCTTCCTTCCCCACAGCCACATTTTGGCAAATAAGTCTGGGAGAGATAGAAATCTGGTGTGTTGTGAATTATTTTCTGTAGGACCTTTGTCAGCTGGTGCCACTGCAAAAGAAGTAACTTAAAAATAAGCTTTGATGATGATTGTAGTGGTCTGATGTCTGATTTACACTGTGTTCATCAGCGAGCTGTGGATAAAAGGGACAGTTCTACTGCTCTTCAGTAAGTTTTGGTCTTCCTTAGGCTACTGGGAAGGTTGCTTAGCAAATAGGATGTGAAATAGTAGCTGCTAGTAGTTGCTTAGAATGTGATAATGCTGAACCAAATTTAGTTAAAGTGCAGTCTTTGATGGTGTAAAGCATGACTAAAAATTGTTTTCTCTGAAAGCATATCTAGCCTTGAGTCTCATCTGCCTCCTGGGATGAGGGCTGGAGGCAGCAGAGGTGATTGTCTTTTAAGCCCATGGAAAAGTCTTTATCCAATGCTGTGCTGGAAATGCAATTCTTCTGACATGACTTCTCTCAGAACTTGTGTTCCTCAAGGGAAGTGCTATGTTTCACAAAAAATGTCCAACTTCTATGTAGGAAAGTCCTCTGAGTCATAGTCTGTGTATATTTTATTATTCTGCTTTCAGCAAAACTATGAAAGTACTGGTATTGTTTGGAAAGGACTCTGAAATATGGGATAAGAGTAGCTCAAGCTAGGGATAAAGGAAAATGTTTATTACCCTGTTAAAAGTTCTCAGAATGGGAGACTGTATTTACCACATACTCTGAGAATATTATCTTGTCATATTTGGTCATAGACTAGAAAAGCTTATTGTCAGGTTAAGCTGTTCCTCCTCATAAGTATCTCTAAATATTCATCAGGCTGTGACAGTCAATATAGCTTGTTAGGGCACTTGTGGAAGGCATGGTTTTCAGTCCTTACTCTTATAAATACTAAAAGATTTTAAGTAGACCTCTTTCATCTGGAAGAATACCCAGTAACTAAGTTCTTTGGCACTAAAGGGTAGAAAGTAAAAATTCAGGTTTCTTAGGGAAAAGAGGGATTGGAAGCTTGATTTCTTATATTGTTATGAATGTGCTTCTATGTACTCTTTTGTGTGACCAGGAAGGAAAAGGATCTTTCTTCAAGTGAATCTATGTGTGTGATTTAACAGATACTAGTTTATATCTGTGTCTTGCCCTGTGTTGCAAGGAGATTGTGTAATATGTGCTGCTACTCTTCTGAAAGGAAAACAATGTGATAAAATGAAGAGTAATTCTCATGGCAGTTCACCAAGCTCTTGAAATCTCATGGAAGAAGATAAATTTTGATGGTTCCCTTGAGAATTCTTTCTTTAGTTAAATATTCTTCAGCATTTCCTGTTTTCTGCATTTGTCATTTTATCATTAAAGTATGTTTTTCTAATTCCGACTGGACTACAGGTAAAAAGTCACGGAGGCACAGGCTGCTATACTCTTGCTTTAGGCGTAGCTGCTTTGTAAGCAAGATCTCTAATATCCTAGGTAAACTAGGACTAGATACTAGAGTACAAAACATCTTTACCTACAAGTATCTCTACCTTCCCTGGCCCCTGGGTGTGCCCCAAGCACTGTACACAGAGGCACATCTCGCACGTGGGTTACGTTAGAGAAAGCAGAGTCTGAGCTCTTGATGTGGGTACTTGTAAAAAGTTCATTCCTCAGTGCTCAAACATCTGCCTTTGCACATGTGGTCTGAGGGCAACAGGCAGCCTGAAGTTGCTCGAATGAGCTGACTTTTAAGTTCCATATTAGAACTGAAAATGCATCAATTCATTAATTTTAAAATTTTAGCTTTTGTAAAGCAAGTACCCTAGAGCATACGTGCAGTAAAAACAAATCTAGGAGAATCCCACAAGCACAATTAACATTTTAGAATAAAGTTGAAGGTCTTCTTCATGGACCACTATCTTTGAGGTAATATTTTTAATCAAGATTTTCTCTTTTGTGATTTCACCTGCCAATCTGGAATGAGAAAGATACAGTTTGGTTTTGAGACCAGACAAGGTGACTTTTCCAAGTCTCTCCCAGCTCTTTCTGTTGTGATTTTAAGTTCTTATTTGGTTTGGATATTTTATGTGAAAATGTTTTGGAACAGCATTGTAAGACATGATATGAGCAGCTAACAGCTGATAGATACTGAATGGGGCAAAAATACACGGTTACCACTATACAGCTTCCCCTTGCCTGTTGGTCACAGGTTACAGGGCTTAATTTCAGAAGGCCAAGTGATCTTTTAATATCTCTAGAGGGTTTTTTATAGCCAGTTTCAGGTGTGGGCTTTGTAGTTGTTTGAAAGCTTTACTGCTCTCCCAGCTCGCTCAGTGTTCTCCTTTTCAGTGTAGATTGAATGTTTGACCACAGTTCAGGAGGCCTGAGAATTTGCCAGTGTATGGAAGACAGCAACTAACAGTCATAATGGCTTTAAGGATAGTGGCATCTCCAGCTGGAACTGGGTATGTAGGGTTTTAGTTCAGAGTTAACAGCACAAATTGAATCAGAAATGGTGACATTATGAGGGTTTGCTAATGTTGTGTAGTGGAAAAGGTGCAAAGCTTGGTATGGCTGCTGCTTGTTCTACACCAGCACTGCAGGTCTCTGTGTAACTGTGAGTGTTAGGATATGTGCTGATTACATTTAGGGAACAAGTGAGAGACTTCATGGGATTTCACTAGAGTTACCCTGGGCTGTACACCATTAAACATGGCAGAGTTTGTCCCTTAAGAGGAGAAGGTGGTTTTAAGTATGCAAAAGAAATTACAACTTTGCTTATTCATGTACTTCATCTACTAATACTGGATTTACAAAATGTGTTAAGTAAGCCTTAAGCCTTTCGTAAGTGGTTTGTGGCATCCATAGAATCAGAGGACGGGGACAGGAGATAATTTTAGCTAGCTGATCCACAGGGAAATTCAGGTATATTTGTAGCATTGACATTCCTAGGTCTGTTTTCATCCTGAAACATTTGATTTCTTATATTTAATCTGATTTGTCCATGATTCAAATTCAGTATTTATTGCCTTGTCTGTTACAAATGTGGGAAACATTGTTTCAGTCTCTGGAGGCTACTTTTGCATATCTGAGGACTGCAGTTAGGCTGTCTCCAAATCCTTGTCTTCAGGTTAAAATGTGCATTTTCTTTCAATGCTTTCCTGTAAGCTAATTTTTTTTTATATTCTTCTTCTCACTGTGTTGTGATCTAGAGTCTCTCTGGTTCATTAAGTTGGCATTTGATGGAAGTCCTGAGAGTGGATGTGGTGTCTCAGAGAGTTGTTATCATATTGTCTGAAATGAAGGGGTTTCTGCCATTCTTGGTGGAATAGCCTCCTATTCACAGACATACCCCCCCAGTGCAGTTTGCCTATTTCAGGAGACTGTGACAGTGAAACCCATGACTCCCTGCAATCTTCAGATCCTCTCCCGCTCTCAAGTCAACAGTTTGCTGTTGTAGCAAATTGCACCCAAGTCTGTGTTCTTGCTCTTATTGCTATTGACTTAATTTCCTTTTTATAGACCTTTTTTAATTTCATTTTGATGAGATAATTTTGAATTCTGCTTCTGCTTTTAAATTGTATTTTTACACCCTCTTGAGTCATCTGCAAAATTAAGCAGCAATGCTGTATTGCAGCAACTGGCAGTTGATGCCACATCCAAGTTCACCTTGCAATACTGGCTGAACTGTTTCCCTGCTGTCACTTGGACTGTTGCTAATGGACTTGCTGCATCTTCTGCTCCCATTATTCTTGCTACAGATGTATCTGCTGTGGGCATCTCAAGTACCAAATGCAATAGGAAGAGTTGCTTTAGTAGAATCAGAAACTAGCATCTTCTGTAAATGGTGAGATGGAAGTGAACTCTAGGATTATATTCTGGTTTTCCATAGGGAAAAAAGAGGCTGAAAATCAGACATTGCTGTGATACCATTCTTATTCAGATCATCTGCTTGCCTGGGTCTCTTCCCAGCCTCTTGCACACTCACAGCACTGAGGGGCAGAGGGAGAAACAGGAGAGGCCTTGATGTTCTGAAAGCACTGCTCAGAAATATGTGAAACTTGAGTGTCCCATCAGCATAGTTTTGGTCACAGATCTAATTCACATGCAAGCTGTGCCCTTTGCTATTGGCAGATAGTGACAGGGCCATCACTCAGCAGGAGTTTTGAGAGGCTTGGTTGAAATTATGTGCCATGAGTTCTTGCAGTGATTTAGTCAGGCTGGATGAATTTGCAAGTATGTACTACTGGCCATTCCTGAAAATTCCTGAAAATCCTGCAGATTCAGGATTTTAAAAGCCCTAAACAACTTGATAGGCTTTAGAAGGCAGAGTGGAAAGAGAGTTTGGCTATTATCTCCTTTTACAAACAACACATGGCTTCTCAAGAGGTTCCTGTTCGCCAGCTTCCAACTTTTATTGAAATGTAGACTTCTGTGGAAAGCTTTTGGATTGTTTTCTCTTTAGAGCAAAAATACTGTGGCCAGTATTAGGACAGAAACAGTTGATGTGGAATTCATCTGACATCTGTGTGAGTAGTTCTTGTCTCTTTATATAGCTGTCTGCCAGACTGTGGATAAATAGCATTTTATACCTATCAAATATTTATATATTTTATTCCTATCAAATAAAAAACCTGCAAAAAACTTTGTTTTAGACTGGAAAAAAAATAGAATAACATCCTCCAAGGAAATCTTAATCTGCAGGACCTTGATCTCCAGAGCTCCTTACAAACATGAACTTTGTGTGTCTGAAGGTTTAGACAAACAGAGCTCCCTCTGACAGCTGCGGATCTACTGTCTCTTTGGACCAAGTGGATTTCCCCCAAGCCTTTGCACATGCCCTGCCCCAGTCCAGCACCTGGGATTTGGATTGCTTAGGGCACCTAGAAAATCCTCTCAGATTCCAGCTCCTTTTGCATCCCTGGGATCCCATCCACTTCACTTGAACACATCATCCTTGAAGTGCTCTTTGTCCATGAGCACATTTTTAAATGATTTATGACTGCACAGTCTTTTATTTTTAGCATCTGTGTAAAACTTCCAAATCAAATCTTGATATGAACTGCTGTCTGTGATGATTTTGTTGTCTTTGTTTCCACTAGTGAAAAACAAGTAGAGCCTTGCAGTTAAACTGTGTGGTTATCTTCCCTGTATTTTTTACACAAATCAGACAGGAATAGGTAGATGAGAACAGTAATATAATTCTAACATATTAAATAATTAACTTCAAAAAGGTCAGTGAGTCCCTGCCTAACAAAACAGCACAGCTAGAAAGCTTGGATTGTTTTTTCATGTTGGTAAGTGGAGGATATGCAAGAGGAATTGTGAGGGCTCACAAGAGGTTGTGAGCTGGGCGGTACAGTTGGCACAGCAGACGGATGGGATGCCATCCTGGAGACCTGGACAAGCTTGAGAAGTTGGCCCATGAGAACCTCAGGAGGTTCAACAAGTCTAAGAGCTACTTCTGGGTCAAGGCAATCCCAGACATGAGAACTGACGGGGAGAAGAAGTCAGGGAGAGCAGCCCTGCCAAGAAGGATGTGGTGGTGCTGCTGGATGAGAAACTGGGTGTGGTATGTCATTGTGTGCTCACATCCCAGAAACCCAGTTGTATCCCGGGATGCATTTGGCCAGTGTGGCCAGCAGGGTCAGGGAGGGAATTCAGCCCCTCTGCTCTGGTTTTTATCATCATGTGATTCCTCAGTTCTGATGCTAGTGGTCCTGATGTGTCTCATGTGTCTGCATTATTTGGGCAATAAAATCGTGATGCTTCATTTTCTTAAATTACCCTATATACGTTACTTGGTTTATGCAGACATCTTTGTGCACATTCTGGCTGATGTGTTTTAGCTTCACAGAAGATTTCTGGCTATGCAGTTTTCATTGCATGTTTTTGTTTTTTGTTTTGCTGTGTTTTGTTTTCCCCTGTGACTCCAGTATGTCTTTCAGGGTGCCAACAAGAGTGCGTCTCCTGCGTGGGATTGTGCTTAGCTCCTCTGTATATGACTGACTCTTAGTTAAGTGGGCTGGTACTGCCTGCTCCTGGGGAGTTCTTGGAGATCTGTGCTGCTCCCTTTCCTAATGGCTGGGGTCTTGGGGAGAGGGTCTGTTTACTGGAGATGGGCTGTGTGGTTACTGATGGTCTCCCTCTCCTGAAAGGATTCTGTTGTGCAAGAGGACTGGTCTTGGGGAATAATCTAACAACTATCACTCTCCCCTTCTCAGGAACTGCATCTCACATCTGGGTCAGCTTATTAAGGACATTTACTAATGAAGCTCCAGTAAGGAGACACAGCAGCCAATTATTTTTTTGCACTGAGTTCCCACTTGTTTAATGACTGACAGCAGGACCTTTTAAAACTGCAGGCCTGACAACTTTATGTTAAATCAGTTATTTCAGTTTAGTCTTTAACAGCATGTCTAAATCCCAACCTGAATCCCCAAATATAATCACATTACAGACCAATTATTCTGCTCGCTGAGTCACTTTGTCAGTTTGACAGCATGCCTAGCAGAAAATTTCAATTCCTTTCAATTCTTTGATTAAATAAATGAATTAATTCGGAGTTTTATTTTGTTTGGAGATATGGAAGTCTGACTCTCCCACTGATTCATAGTCACCATTTGAAGCTAGAGAGTTCTCTTTTGTGGTAAATGTAGTGAGGAGTCACAATTCTGGGCAAAATCCTTGTTTTTGCCATGCTGTGGTGCATATATTTAAAGGCCTACTCCTTGTTTTTTGCTTGTATTGGCCAGAAGCTGACTGTATTTCACTCTAGCAGCCATGAATGGCCAACGAGACAAGTAGTCATGAGGAGGGAGTTGGTCCGTACAGAGGATGTCTTCCTGATGGATTATAATTTTAAACAAATATACAAAGAAAATAGTAGAGAGAGTTTGGAGCTGAGAAAGAATCCTTTTGACTTGAACAAGCAGGTCTTGAAGTTGGAAGTTAGCAAATATTCATAGTGTTTGACCTTCAGAATATTTGTTTGGCTTAGAAAGGTTGGGTATCTGCAGCCTGTAGTGAAGACTGAGAACTGTTAACAAAATCAGACTGTCATAGGTCTCTGATTTATCTTTCTACTCATTATACTGGGATAAAAAGTTATATACTCATTATAAAGGGATAGTATTAGTACTGGCATTTTGAAACTGTTTCTCAAGCACCACAAACACATGATTTAGAATTTACAAGTATTGTATTCCTCTGCAAACTAAACCAGCTGTTGTGCTGGCTGCTGCCCAGTCACGTAATTATGCCATGCATGCCATAAGGTGTTAGCAAAAGCCCCACCCAGCGCAGAGGAAAGTTGATACTTTCCATTCCCATTCTGCTAATGAGGAATGACCTACAGGAAGATCAGGGGCAGGGTTCCGCTTAACAGCGTGCAGTCCCTGCTGGGCAGGTGTGGGCAGCACAGGGCAGTGTTTGATGGGAGGGATGATAATCCACTCCAAATTAGGGAAAGTTTTTGGAGAGCTATGTAAGGGAATAACAGGAATGTGTAAGGATAAAATCAGAAGGGCTAAAATGTGAAGTGGATCTACTGACTTTTAGGCTCATGAAAGACAAGGAGAGAACACCTGCACTAAGAGGAAGGCAATGATACCATGGTGTCATTGCTGAGTTAGGAAGACTTTCAAATAACTGATGGTACAAAAGAGATATGAAGTAATTTTGGATTGAAGCTTTATGAAACAGAATAATTTTGACCAAACTCTAAACACAACTAAGTTTTCAAAGGGGAAGATAGTTGCCAGCAGTAAGAGGTAGTACAGAAGATAGAGGTAGTATGAGGTAGGAAAGAAGAGGTAGGACAAAATATTCAGTAAATTACACTTGTGAAAGTGTCTAAAAAATCAGAAAGAAACTATCTGGATGCTGTAGAACATTTGGGGGAAATGTAAAAATACCGTTAATAAATATTTATGTATATGTTCAAATATGGTATGTGTAAAATTGCCTAGACCTATATCCCATAGCTTTGTTCCTGTTCTCAAGGACTTTTTGGAGAGGAGGAAACAAAAGCAAGCAAACTTCAAAGAGAATATATTTTTTTATGTTCTCTTCATGGGAATCTTCACACTTCCTTAAAAAGTTACCTTTCCATCTAAGTAAAGCTTTCAGTATTTCTACTTTGAGTTTTCTGTCATTATGCAGTCTAAATAAAATTCATCTTTGAAAACTTTCTTTCAGATAGAGCTTTACTGCCAAGAAAGAGAGTATAATTTTCACTTTTCTCTTGGGAATTTGTGCAGCAGAAAGGTTGTTGTGAAGTGTACAAAACCTGCTCTTTGTGCTGGGTAATTTTGCACCCTCCAGTGGCCGTGAAGCTTCTTTTTTTAGTCACAAATTCCCTGAAGTAGATAGAGCACATTGCTGCAGGAAGCAAAATGTTCTGATTCTGAAAGCCGTCTGTGTGCTTTCTTCCTATAATCAAATAATCCACAGATGTTCCCAAAAGGATATATTCAAATAACTCTATGCTTTTATGAAAATTTTCTTCTTCTTTCCACTCTACCACTGCTGGGGGAAAGAAAGGTGAATCCCAAATGTGATATTCTGTTTATGTTTAATAACTGCCATAGGCAGGCAGGAGTCCTGGAGCATTTTCTTGCCACCTTTGGCAAGTTTTGTAGTACCACAGAAAAATGGCCCTGAATTAAAAATAATGAGCTGTGATACCATGTCTACATCTCTTCCTTCTGTTGGGACAAACCTTGGCAGTAGAAAGTGCTGATACCATTTGTGTGTTCTTTCCAAGGCAGACATCAGTAAGAGGAAGTGAAGTTCTGAGTATCTCAGTGGTTGCCTGTGTTTGTTCCCAGCTAATTCTCAGACCTGCTTGATACTTTGGCCACATGTGGAAAGAAATATCTTTCAAATGTCCATCAGTGTCCTCTGGAAGAGAACCTATATGTGACTGTGGAACTGTAGCTGTGTTTCAAGCAAGACCCCTTATCTCTCTTAAATTCAGTTTTCATTGAACAATTTACATTTTATCCTCTGAGAAGCCACCAGAGGCAAGGTTACCCATGCTGGCCTGTAATCCTCAGCCTTCAATTCTTCTGTAATGTGTCAGAATTTGCTTGGAATTTACTTCTGCAGTTTCACTAAGAGATGTTTCAAAAAGTGTAGGGTTTATTGCTACTCAGTGGTGAGATGCAAGGAGTAGAAGACATCTCAGCTTAAGTTTGGGGGAGTGAATTACCACCAGTGTAGGGAAGATGGCTAAACTGCTGTTACAGTCAGTGTAGTGAGCAGGGTTGAGAGAGCGATTCTGTCTCCTCAGGGTGGGTGCTGAGTCAGTGGACTCCAGGCCGTGTCCTGTCCTGCCTGGCTCTCCATGGGCTGTGATGGGAACTCAGGCACCTGCCTCACACAGAGACACCCCCGTTGTAGAAACTCAAATCCAGGAAGGGTGGACTGTAGCCTGTATTTTTATGTAGAAAATTATGGTCATTATTTTTTACTCTTATGCAGGAGTTATATCCTTTAGAATGTAGCTTTTCTCCTGTGAGTCTTGCAGCAACCATCGGAACACTATTGAATTTTCTTGCTTTAAGATATTAGCCAAATTGTGTCTTATTTAAGGTGTGAAAGTTTAATATATTTCACAAATTGAATGTTAGATGTTTGGCAATATATTTTAATATTCTAACAAGGGATGGGGTAAGCAGGGTGAACTGAGCGCTCCTCTGTCTTGAGCTACAGGATCTTAACTGAGGCCAGCCCCAAAAAAATGAGGGTAAATTTTCATATAAACCAGTAGTTACATTTCAGAAGTCAAAGGAATTGGACAATGTCTCAGAGGACTTGCAGAAGAAAAATGTTTTTCTGAAAACAGACTAAAGAGAACCTGGGGACCTGCACTCTTCTAACACATAACTTGGAACTGGGAAAAAAGCAAGTAAACATCTAATGGTTGATGTATATGGATAAGAAAAAAAAGCGAACAAAAAGGATTTTGAAAATTCCTCCAGACTTTTTTTGTTTGAATGGCCTACAGAGAAAATAGTAGGTATGATGTATTTGGAATTGGTATCATTCTGTAACTCATGTGTCATACTTCCATAATCAACCTACCAGGATAATGAAACCCTGGAAATGTTGGTACATGCCACTGTTCAGTTCTCATCTTTGGTCTCATATAGCACTGTGATCCAGATGATCAGTATGATGCTGTTAAATGTCATGTGGTTGTCAGATTTAGGAAATATGGTTTTTACAGTTTAGCACAATCCTGACCATGTGAAGAACAGTGAGGAGGACATGATTCTTTTTTTCTTTCCCCAATTAGGTCAAATTTAAACATGCCAGTTGTGTTCTGCTGGGTTCCAGTTCTCAAGTTCTTCTTGCACAGGTGGTGATACATATTCCCCTAGGTCACATCAGTAGCTCTCCCTCTGACTGGATAAGCCCCTGTGTTTAATTTTTGCTGACTTTTATGAACCATTTTATTTAATGACTTCAGGTGTTTGGGTTTGTTTTGAGGTGGTTTTTTCTGGTGGGTTTTTTTTTTTGGTTGGTTTTTTTTTTTTTTTTTTTTTTTTTTTTTTTTTTTTTTTTTGGTTGGTTGGTTGGTTTTTTTTGTTTTTTGTTTGTTTCTTTCCCTGGTACAGGCCCTTGAACAGGTGAAAATCTCTTGCTTCACACCATTGTGGATAATATGGCACTTTCAGTCAAGTAACCCGAAATCCCAGGGGCACGATAGCTCTGGTCTCCGTACCCATGCTGAGCACAGCAAAGAAGAGGAGTTGCTGGTGTGGAGCTCTGAACTCTTATGCTGACAGTGAACCTGTTATTTCAGATAGGATATGTATCTTTGGAGGATCTGGTGTTCCCTGTGGCTCATGTTTCTGGACGCACTGCCAGAGCGTCAGGAAATAGAAATTTTATTAAAAGTAACGTTACAGCTGTAAAGGTCAAGAGTTTGATTACGGATTCATGACATCTTACATTTGCAAAAACATCTCTCTTCTTTTTAAACTATTGCTCGAGGGGCTAAGAAGAGTCCCTGGCTCCAGACTAAACAGCACACAATGTGGCATCTGTCCTCCAAAGTTCCCCAAGCAAAGAATAGCACAGATACTTCCCTAAGCTTGAGAAGATTATATGATTGTTTTGTGAATTACAACAGAAGAAGCAATTACAACAAAAGAAGTTTTCCATATCCTTGTGTTTTGGTAGGTTTTTTTGTTGTTGTTTTTTTTTGGGGGGGGAATTGTGAGTTTTTGGGGTTTTTAATACTTTATTCTGGTGGAATGGCTCAAGACTTCGGGAATGATATGCAGTGGTATTTCTGACTTTGCTCATTCCTGGTAATATTGATTTCAGACTTCTAATTCAGTTTTCTGTTAGCATGATGAATTTATTGTCTAATAGCTATTTCTTTGCTGAAACAAAAGTATTTGAAGAACAGAGAAAATAATACACTATTTTATTACTACTTGAGTCTCCAAGATAATGAGACAAGAAATGCTGTGCTTATACAAAACAAGATCAGTTTCTGTCCTAAATACACTATAATCTATGGGAAAGGAAAGACTGCCAGCCTGTTATTTAGAGATGGGAAACTGAGGTACAAAAAGATCCTTTCCTGTTATGCTACAACTGTGATTATGGATACTTGTATTCAAGATGGTTGTTGTGTATTTTCAAGTCTTTCAGATTTGATCTGGAGATATGCTGACCTGTCCATAGTAACTTTTAACTACCTTTATCAAGATCATTATACCTAGAAATTATATTCCCTCCTTTGGTGAGATAGAGACAATTGGAACTCAAGCCAACACAATCCAGCTAATACAAGAAAACTTTAGTTGCTGATAAATGGACCAGTAAAAAACCTACTCAGGCACAGCTCTGAAGGCATCAGCCTCAGCTTTGTCACTGATAGAGAGGGAAAACATGATTATTGCAAGTGTATTCAGAATTTGAGGGGGATTTTGGGTCTATGTGAAGCTTACTATGAGATTTCAAAAGAGGTTTGTGAGATTAGGCAAAATTTATTATGGGAAGTTTAGGCAAAGGGAAGGGATCAAGTTAAATGGGTGAGAAGCACGAGACAATGAGAAAGAGGGATAGAAATGGCTCAATGTACTGAACCCTGTGCCTGCCCAGCATTCCTGTCCTATCTTTGTATTAAATTCTTTCCCCAGACCATTCTTTCTTTGCAATCTTCCTGTGCTGTTTGTGAGAGCTGTGAAGTCCAAGTGTCAGCGTCTGGAGAAGGACTGAGGAGGTCCAGTTGTTGGCATCTGTGTATGAGACACCTAAATACCAGTAACTGGAAAAATCTGTGTCCTGCTTCCTATGACTGCTAACAATAAAAGAAAAAAAAAAGTTGTGTAAACTCGTTTCTTATTTCCATGAGTTACCGAAAACATGCTTTCCTAAAACTCCCACAGCGCCAAATGTAATGACTCATTGCCTCTGTTTATTCCTTAATTACAAAGTTCCTATGTAGGGGTCTCAATTTTACAGCAACACTTCTCACTGGCATGACTTTCATAATGACTCTGCTCCATGGCATGCTTGAGCTCAAGCATGGAATTAGGCTGAGGGAAAAATGTTTCCAGTGGGGTTTCCAGTGATGGATGCCTCCACCATCCGCAGCTCCAGCACCTACTGACTCAGAGCTGAAGAGAAAATAACAAGAAAATTCAGAGGAAACTGCTGTACCTGCCAAGAAAGTGAAGCAAGGAAACCGTAAGATTTAAGGGTGAAATCGGTGATTTATGTGGTGGTACAAGCAGAGCCACATAAAGAAAATGACCACTTCCAGATACATATTCCATCATCATGCACTTCCCACAGTGCTGCTGGACCCAAACTTGAAAATGATGCTGTTTTACTCTGTAATTTGGAAGCCAGAAGGAATTGTAGTTACCCAGCTGATTGATGTCCAGCTTTTATCTGAAATTTGCTAATAAAATAACTTTGTTTTCCCGACTGCCTGTGGTCTGCTAATGTCTGCTCCTACCTGTGGCAAAGCCTTGATTGATGACACCGGTGGTGATGATGCTTCTGTGCTGGGGGGGTCCTGCCAGCCTGAAGAGAAGCTAATCCTGAAAGATAGACAAGGCACAAAAGGGAAAGCTGCTCTAGGTGTGCTGCAAAAGCTGATCAAAGGGGACAAAGAAAGAACTCTGATGGCCCTGAAAATATGCTGGGTGAAGTTGCTGAGGGTGCTTGGAGAAAGTACAAAATATATTTTTGAAAATAGCAAGGAAAACAAAACACTGGAAGAGAAATTGAGAGAAGAAGCTGGGAGAAAATATTTTCCCTCTTATTTTCACCTCAATCAATATGATGATTAGGAGACACAAAAGAGTTTTCAAGAAGTTTGAGTCATCTCTTCGTATGCGGGGGAGAAATATCCTGCAAAGTCCTCTCTCCTCTTCGGGGTGGGCTTCTGGGAATCAGTCTGCCTAACTGAGGTGGCTTTAGGCTTTGCAGGGGAAACTGGAATTGCATTACATCTACTTGCTGCTTTAGTACAAGCAGAAAGAAATGTGTTTGGGGTAGTTGCTGGGCTTGCAAGCACCCACCTTTGATGATTTTGGTTTCAAAGGTGGCATGTATTACCACTGAATAATTAGAGTTTATCCTAATTAATCTGGACCTACAGATCAGAGTGTCTCTGAAATACATTTTCTCCATTAATTAGTGATTTTAACATCGTGATTAGGTACAACAAAGCCTGCTTTTCCCTGGCAGGGGATTTGCTCCAGGTTCTTTAAATGTGATTTTCTGAAAGAAAATCAAATCTCTTTTTTTTTTTTTAAAATCTTCATTTGGCCGATAATTCTTTGTGAAACTTCAAGAAGTTCCTTTAGATGCTTAAGTTGAGGATACAGAAAGAAATAACTGAAACACATTCAACCCAAGGAGCTGGAGATGACTTTTCCACCAGACTTTTACACAAACTGGTATGGGCTGCCTGACACATGGGCTGCAGCTCAGCAATGAAGATTTCCTGGCAAGTCCAAGAACAATGCTGGCTCTTGACTTGCTTTTTCTGTGCTGTTCAGGACAACATCACCTAACAAGGACTTTTGCTTATTTATTAATTATGTTTTTCTATTGAGGAACCTCAGCACAATTCAACCCCTAATAAAACTTATTCCTCCTGTGCAAAGGAATGACTCAGGTTTTTGTAGCTGTTGGGCCTGACTACAAGTACATTACTCACTTTGTATGAAAATTAATGCTGGAGATGTATGACTCTGTAATGGCTGCTATGAAGCCAATTTTGTGGTCTTTGTCTCTCTCTACCCTTGTAAATCTTGTACTTTTTGATGGATTTCCAACTCAATTATTGAAATTTGCATCAACCTAATGTTCAGCCTTCAAGATGTTGCCTAATTTTCTTAGAAAAATTATCCGGGAGAATAAAAAAATGCAGATTCCTTAGTCAAAGGCAGATTCTCCTGAGACACAACATTTCTTCCTCTTGGCATTATCTGAGTTTGCATGAAAAGCCTTGGGGAAGGAGGCAAACCCTTTGTGGCAGGGTCTAGATGTCCTCTTACAGTAGACACCCGACGTACATAATAAGATTATGCTCAGCCCAAACAGCTTAAAGCCCTAAGAAAATGAGACCCAAACTGATGAAAGAAGCTGGGGAAAACTGACATTTATGGATAACAGGACAAATGCTCCCTGCCAAACTATGGATTTTAAGTTGGGCAGGGTGCTGGGCCATGTGCTCTACACATGATTTTGTCAAGAAAGGTTGAACCAGGTGGTCCTCAATGTCCCTTTCTGGTATTCTGGTATTCTGTGATTTTATGACTTTTCAGCCAAAGAAAATGACACTACCATTGGAATGGTTTTAGGTTCTTTCTCCCTGTTGCAGTTACTGAGATGTGGTATCTGAAACTGCTACAAGGAGCAGAAAGAAAGATCTGTAATAAAGGTATCAGTTTAGGTTTAAAATGGGTTCTGTACTTAAGTGGAAGACACAAGATGACACTAAGTACTTTTTAGACCTATTACGTTATTACAGATGACAGAGGTGCATTTAGATAAAGCTGTATAACCAGACAAGCAATGTTTAGAGAAGAAGGGCAATTGGGTGCTTAGACAGTAGCTGGTTTTTGACAGGCCATTGTGATGAAATGGAAAAAATACCTGCAAAATGAGGCTTTGGTAGGTGTAGTGCAACTGCAACCAAGACACAGATATTAGCAAGATGAAATTATTGCACCTCCTTGGTGTCTTGTTATTGTAAAACCAGATGTGAGACGTAAAAGCACCATGAGAACAGCAAATGGTGCATTCTGCTTTCTTCATATAATCAATTTTCTATTTTTTTTCTAAATATAGTTGAAAATAATTCCAGAGAGAAGAAGAATGTGAGGTGATTTTTTTTCTACTATTAAGATGCTCCCCCCACAGTATCACCATTGCAGGCTGGTACTGGGAAGCTTTAGAAAGACGTTCTTATCCCTTCAAACACTAAGAAACCTCACCTGAAAAATCAGCTGCACAAACAACAAAGCTTAGGCAGGAAAACTCTCACTTCCTTGGCTAAAATGTTCTGGGTAAAGTGTGTTACTGAAATGGTTGTGAAAGGCCCAGGTGGCTGTAAAGGGCCGCAGTGCTGTAGCTGGTCCCAGGCACACTGTCAGGGTATAGCCTCCCTGGACAGCTGCACCTTCCTCTTCTTCAGCGAGGCCTCCTTCAGACCTTGGCAGGGATCAGCTTCCTCATGGTCATCCAAGGGAACCTGCTGGGGGTACAGGCAAAGCAGTGTGGGTGTGTGGTGTTCCCACCCCCCTTTCCTAGGCACAGGAAAGCAGCAGTGGAAGGCTACACAGCAGACTGGTTATTCCCACCTCAGCTGCTGAATCCTGCACAAGGAAGAGGGCTGCTCTCCATGGAAATGTCCCTGCAAACACTGCGGTGGAGCTGAGTAGAAGAGGGAAATCTCCAGTCCAGCATTAAGTGTTAGGAATTGTGTATCTGAAGTAATGGCTGAGGCTGAATACTATTTTTGCTAAAAAATCAAAGAGAACATATAAAATATCAAGGGATAGAAAAGAAAAAAAAGGGAAAATATTAATACCAAAGAAATGATGGCTGACACTGGTTTTCATCAGTAGAGATTACAGCCCTTCTTTTACTAATGGACTTTCTAGAGGTAAAGAGTTACACCAATTTGTCTTGAAATGACACTTGACAAAGAGCCAAGTGTCCATTGTAATCTCATTTAATAAACAGTTAGGCCACCTAAATATGCTTTCTATCAGGAATTATCCACTGGAAAAACGTGCTTTAGCAATTCATTAACCTCCCTTCTAATTATGAGGGTATAGTTAGCACTATACTATGGCCCTGCAGAACCACAGCACAAGAAATCTTATTATTTTGCTCAAAGTACATGTTTGAAAAGAGGCACAGAAAGGTCAGAGGGATGTAGATGTTGTACCCTTCCTTGGATTTATTGGAATTGTTGCTTACTTGTTCAGAATTAGCCATTACTTCAGTACAGATTTTATTACAGGTCAAAGACACACTTGTGGAAGCAAAAGCAAATCTCCTACTAAAATAAAAAATAAGAGATAAAATCAGATACAGTATTTCTACTTCAAGGAAAATATAAATAAGTACTTCATTAAAGATGTTCTAGAGGAAATAAGCTGGCTTGGAAGAGTTTTGAACTTTGGGGACATTTGCTCAATGTGGAGCCAAGTTCAAACTTTGCAGTTTTTCAGAAGGGAATGTGGTGGTCTCAGAGGATGAGAATGCTGATAAGCACCAGAGATGGTCTAGGCTGCAACATCTCACAGTGCAATTTAGAGTGGAGTCCAACCCTTGCTGCTTTAAGGGAGGAAACAAACTTTCCAGGAGACTTTTGGGGCTGACTTCTGTTACAGAGGTAGTTTGTTTGAAATGCTCAGTGCCTAGAAGTGAGGTCCTGATGTCTAACATGAACATCTTTCAAAGCTTTGAATACTGCAGTTTCCCAGGTTTAATATTCATTATTTCAGCTGTGTCATGTGACAGTGATGTCCAAAGGCTGCTAATGCAGCAGGGGAACCAAACCTTGGAATGAGAATGGGGAAGATCCAAACGTTCTGTGTCTTTCTTCGGTGCTCTTGGGAGAAACACCAGGAAGATTTCCAAGGTATTTTTCATCCTGCGCTATTTCATTACTCATAATTATTCTCTCACTCCAGGAAGGCTGTTGCAGGTGTTGTGACAGCTGGGGGACTGAACTGTGGCTTCTAAGAAGTGCACTGTCACCTCACTTAGCATGTGAAGAGGATGCCTGCTAATTGGGTGTGCTTGAGTTGCAGCAAAGATTCGAGCATGGACCTTCCTTCTACTCCCTGGTTGCACAGTGCCAAATGCCACAGGAACCCTGGTCCATTTCTGTGGTTTTTACTTAGGAGGTCTGTCACCAGAGCAGACAGCAAAAGTGAGACAAAGCCCCTCCAATGGAAGAGGGGCTGTCAGTTGTCTGCTTAAGGACAACATGCCAGTATCATCACAGGAATGCTCCTGCTGGGTGCATGCCTCATGTGGAGAGACCCTCATAGTTTGTATTTCACTCACTGGAGTGAATTGCCTTTACTACCTGCTCCCTTACCAAAGACTTCAGCCTGAGGATATCCCCTGAGGCACTTCTTCACTGGAGTGAAACTCCATTGGCACTTTGGCTGAGTCAGTCTATATTGGACAAGTAACTAGGACTTCCTGAGGAGGAAAGCTGTCCCCACCCCCCAGTGTTACCTCATTAGCAGCTGTTGCTGCACATCACCTGTGCCTTTTGAGGAAGTGTGGCTGTGAACATCTTTACACACGATTTTGAGCACTGTGCATGTTCTGCCCAGTGCATGGGGGAAAAGTGGATGCTGCTGGCTATTTTTCACCACAGATGCCTAAAGGTGAAATATGTACGTAGTGAGGGATGTAGGATTAAATGTCTCAACCGGCTCTTGCTGGTGCATCAGAGAGAGTAATTGCACAAGAAGCAAGAGGATTATTGAAGAGCCCTTGGATTTCCATCTGGTATTCCATTCAGGTTTTCCTGAGAGAGGAGTGGTCACATGCTGGTGTGAGTGCACAGGAAGTGAGTGCTTTACATGAGCCTTGCCACTTTGTGGTGGACTGTGACAAACACTGCTGTAAAGTAGTGACGCACACAGCAGAAAATCTGAAATTAGTCAAATAATTATTGAAGAGCAGTAATGGACAGGGATATCTCTTCCAGCACTTCACTGTTAGATATCCTCTGCCTGGAAACTGGGATATTTATTAATCAAGAGGGTCTGCCATGGTATTTGGATTCAGCCCAATCAAATGTTTTTGTTATGATGAGGAGGACTAAGACCTGAGTGGGAAGACCATGAAATGACTTTTAAGAGTAGTTTTCTTGCAGGAACCTCTCTGTTAACAGAAACTCTTTCATGTTTAATGCCATGTAAAGCACTGTGTACAGCAACTTGCTTAAGAGAATGCATAATGAGTAATATGAAAGTGATATAATAATGCAAAGATAACATAACAACCCTTGAGACATTCAGGACAAGAATCCCATCTTTTTGTCTCAGTGTATTTCAAAGTGCCTTAGGGGAACCAGAAGAAAGGCTGAGTTTTGCATTTTCCTATTACATCTAATTGTAGAGAGAGATTACTATAACAAAAATTGAGCTTCCTCTGGAGTGCCTTTATCTCTCAAAATTGGAAATCATCCATGAAGATGCGTGACCTTGTTGCCAGATCATGTATTCAGTGTTTCTCTTTTGAATTTGAACCTGGTACTCTCTTGATATAACAGGTAGATTTGTAGGGCTTACCAGTATGGGTATGGAATAAGAAAAATGTGTGGAAACCAACCAAACTGGCAATAAAAAATATAACTGCTTGGACTTTCAAACCCCTGTTTTCAAGAACTTGGCAGAAAGGGTTAAATATGCTTGTAAATGTACCTGTTGTAAGGCTTCTCCTGGCTGCGTGCAAAGTGTCAGTCCCTTTGGAGGCCTAAGGGCACACAATGGTACAGTTAATGCTTCAGAGACCTCTGGAACATCTGGGATCCCAGCAGGGAACTTTGCTTCCACCTGGAGACCTTGATATGCTGTGCTGAGAAGGCTGGAAGGAGAGGCATGGAGCTGGGACTACAAGCTGCATGATATATTTGAACTTATTTGCAGATGGATGGATGGATGGATGGATGTCTGATAGTAGTCCCTGCACATCCTAAGCATTACAGTGGAAATAGGATAAAGAGCTCCCTTTCCTCTCCTTTGAAACCACAGTTTCTACCAGGGCAGGTGATCCCTCTTCTACTTCACTGTTCAGCCCTTACAGTCCCGCCTCCTGCTTTACCAACAGGTGTGGGAATCCTCTGTGCTCCCTCACAGGAATTTTGTAGGTTATAAATTTGTTACAAAGCTTAATCACAATAATTACAAAGACCCTTCTTATTAAGTGCTGTAGCCATGAGATCTGACTACCCTTGACAAAATAAGACAGAAATAAATGTACACTTCTCTTTGTGCAAGGACAGATTCAAGGTTTAATGCTGTGCAGCTTTGTAGATGCTGGCATGGGGTGGGAGGTCAGGCTTACTCACAGCAGAACACTCTCATGTCATTGAGAGCTGTGTCATCCCACCTTCCCTGGGGTTGCTCCACCTTTGTTTGGAGCCCACAGATGGCCCCAGAGGTGCAGTTGCTGCTCCACGGTCCGAAGTGACCCCACGGAAGTCCCCAGCCCTCCAGGTTTGTCCCGTTGGAGCAGGCGAACCTCACGTTGTTGACGGCCGTGTTGTCACGCAGGTACCGCCACCTTTCCACGCGCAGCGAGAACGAAACCAGCTTGTTGCTGGAGCACAGCTGGGCCTCGGTCCAGTTCCCCCACCTGCCGGAGGAAAAACCAACTTTCCAAGGCTTGTCCAGCCTCGCTGTGCTGCAATCAACACCACAACCTGCCTGGCGTCCTGGCAGTCCTGGGGCAGGGGACGGACACAGGGGTGGCAGGTTTCTAGGAGCACCTGTTTCACTCTCCGTCCCCATCATCCCCTGGATGCCCAGCCCACCAGCTCCAGTCTGCCCTGCTCCTGCACAACCCCTTGGCAATTTCAGCTGCTTGCTGTATCCCTGTTGCTTAATCTACTTTCTGAAATGAGCAGTTGGGAAAAAGGAGAGAGCATAGCTTTAAGATCTGTAATGTCTGATCTTTCCTTCATTTCCCAAAGCACTGTTCCTTTCCCCGGGACCAGACCTTTACCCTGAAACCTTCACACTTTGTGGCAAAGGGGAGCTAACCCACCTCTTCAAGTGGGATGTTGAGCCACCTTCACAGGGGTTGTGGCTGCCTATGGAGAAACCATTGCACTGTTTTCCCCAGAAGCTGCTGCCCAGAAGGAGGATGAGAAAGCAAAGGCTGCTCACCACCCCACGGAGGACTCGATGACTGTGCCATCCGTGCAGAGCAGGCGGACGCCGTTCAGAGCCGTGTCATCACCAAACAGCCAAAATCCCTGGAAGGGCTGGACCTTGGAAGAGGGGAACAAAAAGGAGAGATCATCCTTTTAAAAGAGGTGATGAGGTGAGCCATGGAGATGAGGGGTGGCAGGAGGTTTTGGGGACAGAGCAAGAACATTAGTACAGCTGTGCAGGGCTGTGAGGCAGCTCCATGACATTTCTCAGGAAGCCCATTTTGCTGCAGCCTGCCTCTGTTTTTCTCCAAGCAATGGAAACAGGAAAGCCTGATGGCTGCTGTCCCAGGCCATGCCTACCCTCTCGCCATGTGCTGTGATACTCAGAGCTGGGGTGCTGGCAGGTGAGACTTGTCCCTGGGAACAGGCTCTGCTCTACTACCCCAGGAATTTTCTTACCCAAGAGACCCCTCTACTAAGAAATCACCTACTGGCAGGGAGCCTGGAGAGATACTCTGCACTAAAAATTTCTCCCTGGGAAGCCTGCATGATGCAGATACAATACAAACTGCTGTGATGGGGCAAGGTGCTATGGTCAACCCAGATACGATCAGAACAAAATAACATTGTCTCACAGCAGGTTTTGCTCCCCACCCTGAAGAAGAAGGCAAAGCTTACCTTCAGTTCAAATCCCTTTGCGTAGCCACTGGGGCAGAATTGCTTGTGCCCCCATGAGCCCCAGGGACCTCCATTTGGCACCGTGAGGACGGACTCATATTGCCGTGCCCCCGTGCCCCGGAGGCAGCAGGAGCCCAGCAGGCAGAGGATGGCCGGGATGAGCAGCTGCATGGAAGGAAACCAGATCTGTGCCTCTCTGCATGGAGGTGTTGGGGAATATATTGGCTGGGAGAGTGGGTGGGAGTCCTGGGAAGTGTCAACAAAGCTTCCAGGGAGTGCTTGTTGTTGCTATGTACTGCTCCTGCTGCCTGCCTGCCCTCACTGGGGAGGCCTCCTGGTGTGCCCTGGTTGGGGGACTTGCAGGGCTCTGAAAACTTGAGGATGCAAAGGAAGGAAAGAGGGGAATGTCACTCAAGGGTCAACTCTCAAAGAGCTGAGGACAGTCCTCAAGAAGATGGTTGTTTGGAGGAGGGTCCTGGCAATGCTGCAAGGAGGGTGTTGAGGAGAGAGAGAGTTGGGAGGAGAAGTGATGTGCTGGAAGGGGTAGAAACCTCTCAGGGGCTGAGGCCGTCTCAGGGTCCTTCACCCTGTGGAAGCTCTCACTTGTTTCTTCCTTGCTTTCCTTTTCTCCTCACCATCTCATGCATCAAGTGCAGGGGACAAAGTAAAGTGTGTGGACCCCACATCGCAAAATGAGTGCTCCAGCTGCCATCCACCTCATGTGGCCCTCACTGAACTCACTTCAGTTTACTGGGGATGGGGAAGTGGGAGCAAAACTTGATGTGGTTGCATCATCCCATGGAGCTGTGAGGCTCCCAGCTGTGCAGGTGTGTCTTTAGGAGGTGTGAGCATCCAGGGAGGGTGGGAGCGTCTAGCAGAAGCAGCCCCTACTTCTACTGTGGTGCCTTCCTCAGATATGTCTCCCTGTTCCATTCCTTGCTCTTCCAGTGGATCTAGCCAGAGAAGAAACCTCTGCTGACAGCAATGTTCAAGGTATCCTGTGAGTAATTTCAGAGCAGGATGAACTGCTTCCATTCCATTGAAGAGTCAGTGATGATGTCACCAGGGAGAGACCCTGTGAGGTCTGTACTGCCAGTATATCAGCATATATTAGCAGTATAATATATATGTGTATGTATCTTTATCTATCTATCTATCTATCTATCTATCTATCTATCTATCTATCTATCTATCTATCTATCTATCAGGATATACCAGCACTATAAGCACAGACAAAATAGGGAGAAAAAGTTATTCCAGGCTTCAATTACTGAAGAATGGAATGGCCTGCTTCTGTAAGAGCCATTTAGTGCAGAGGAAGGGGGAAATTCTGCTTTCAGCTGAAACCTTCTGATGTTACCCCTTGGGTAGAATTGTAAAGATTCTCAGGGACTCACAGCACCCAACAGAGCCAATGAAGACAAAGTTGTCTTACTGTGTTATGGTATCTCACAGGCATCAGGAACATGTCAGAAAGAAAACAGCACAAATGAAGGGCTGTGTGATCAGGGTCCTCCTCAGGAGAATGGCTAGCTCTTGAATGTTTTATCACTCCTGATGGCACAGAATTTTCTAAGCTTGAGGTGTTGACTGGATTTCTTCATAAGAGCGGCTATAGCCACAAGCAAAAGCAACGGGCTGTTGCCAGGTTCTGTGTCCAGTGAAGAGCTGTGAATAAGTGATATTATCAGCCCTCTCCATTAACCATGTTGGCTACATGATAAAGCTTTCAGGATATGTGGGAAATTAGGGTTGAGCAGTGTCAGATACTGTACAGGATTCTTAAAGAAAGTAGTGAAGAACTAGGTGGAAGAGGAAACCCCAAGATGACTGATGCAAAAAAATAAATAGAGATGTTTTACAGTTTGTAGTTATATTCACAGAGCTGAATCTTTCTCTGCTTGAGTCCCTCTTATTGACAGGGCCTGTCTTCTCTGCTTTCACACATCTTCTCCTGTTTCCTCTCTGTCTAACAGTGTGAGCTCCAGCCCCAACAGTCCTGCCACTGCAGGTGTCAGAAGGGAGATCCTGGTTTCAAAAAGACCCTGCTAAGCTGATGTTTTATTGTTCCTTTTGGCTGCGTGGGGAGGTGGTGGCACACAGTGACACTGGGTCAGTGGTTCTGGGATATTGCAGGAGGATACAGTGAAAACTATTCACACAAGTAATTAACTGCCTGTGGGAGAAAGAGAACACTGGATGCATTTCTATAACTTCACGGTGGGGAGCAAGAAAACAAACAAGGAATTAATCTCAGCTTTATATTTCCCTCTCCTGTCTCTCATTAATTTTTAACTCTCCCACACTGATGAATCTTCCTGGGTCAAAGATCTTTCCCTCCCCTCTTCTCTCACCCCTTTCCCTACAGAAAACTTTCCCAGATCTAGGAGTAAGGAATGGACTGAAATTAAAATGATGAGATCAGTATCAGCAGCTGAATTTGTGCTGCTGGACTGGAGGGCCAATGAGTACTTTTGGGTAGACCTGCTGATACACTGAACTTCCCTGAGCATCCAGTGATGTCTCTAACATCCCTGCTAATTAACATTTTATCATTTGGGGAAGCTCCTACTCTTCACCCACTGCTACTCTTTCAGTTAACCTGCAGGTTTTCCAGTCAGGCAGGAAAAGTACCAGCTTGCAAGCCTAGGATGGGTGGATTTTTAATTATGTAACTTTGGAAGGCTGGAGTTGGAACTCGGTGAGTCTGGCAACTTCTCTGCTGGTAAGCTATGGCAGTGAGTGGTACGGTCATATGTGAAGTGTCCTTTCTCCTTTTAATCAAGCTGTTGGAAGGCAGGATAGTGTTAGACTCAGCAACTGAAGACATGATGGCCAGTGCAGAGTGAAGATCAGTTCTGTGATTTTGCAAACATATAAATCAAAAGGAAATATCTTTATTTTTTTTTGGACAACTTAAGCCCTTCACCCTATGACAAAAGAGGTCAGAGAGTTACAACGAAGACAAAATATTTGAAAACAGTGCAGGTATTCAAAATAATCAGAAATCAGGAGAACAGTAAAAGTTAATAACACAGCCAAAACATCAAGATTAATGAATGTAGTGCTTGTAGTAGCCTTATTGACATTGCATGTACACATTTACATTGCAGATACTTAAGAGCAGATTAGGCGAATCCCCCTTTCCCTAAAACAGAAGGCATTTTGTCATTTGCTGCCCATTTATGAGAGGGTGGGGCACTCCAGGAGCTGTGTTCTCAGCTGACCTTCTCTAGCAACATAAACCTTAGATGGTGGTGAGAAACAGCCACTCTAAATTGTGTGGGGGCTGAAAACGTTCTTGCAATGGCCTTTGTAACGTCATTGGAGATAAAACCAGTTAAATTGTTCCCACATCTGTAAACTAAAGTTAGTTCTTTGATAAAAGACCTAGTATCAAGAATTCTTCCGTGCTGCCAAGAGCATCAGTGAGCCTTTGAAATGTTGTACTCCTGTCTCTTCGTGTCAGTTTAAAAGCAGATGCAGTGGCTCAAAAGGTCTCTGCTCCCCCCTGGTCCTCCGTGGGTTGCAGGTGCTCAGCTGCTTCACCATGGGATGCACCACGGGCTGCAGGGCAATCTCAGCTCCACCGTCTGAAGCACCTCCTGCCCCTCCACTGCACTAACCTCAGTGTCAGCAGGGCTGCTCCACTCACATATTCCTACTCCTCTCTCCAGCTGCTGTGCAGGATTTTTACCCTTTCTTAAATATGTTAGGGGGTACCACCAGCAGTGGTGTTGGGCTCAGCTTTAGTGAACATGTCCTGGGACTGGCTGGCGTTGGTTCTGTTTGACGTGGGTGCAGCCGCTGGCATCTTCTCACAGAATCCCTCCCTGCAGTTTCCCAGCAAAGGCTTTGCCACAGAAAATAGATGCAGCACAGATTGGCAGACCCCACTGTAGTATCTAAGCTGGAATAAGAGGCATTTAGTTACTCTCACAACCTTTGGAGCAAATTTTTTAAATTAACCTCATGTTTGCCCCTGTTTAACTTTCCAGTAATTTTAAATGACACATCCATCACTGCTATGATCATAGCTCTTCCAGTTTAGAGACGTAGACCTCATGAGTATTTGTTATCAGTCTTAGTCATTCATTGCTATTCACTCTGTGACTTTTTAAATCTCTCTTCTGAAATAATTTTGATTTCTACCTAATCTTTCTTAACAACCCTAACTCTCGAGAATGGCTGGAGTCATTTGAACACAAAGTTTCTTCCACTATGAGCACTGAGCAAATAAATAATTTAAAAATGGCCATATCTGCTGTGATCTTCTATAATATCAGCTGGCCCTACAGATTTTCTGACAGGGTCCTGAATCTTTGATGTGAAGAAACACTAATAGCATTTATTCCCTTTGCCATTTGTTCCTCAAAGTGCTTTTTATCTGCCGTGTTTTCACATGCAATCTACCACCAGATATGTTACTTCTATTTTTTCCATCTGGCCCCAATATTAGCATTCACTGTCTCCTGTAGCCTCCTTTACCTTATGGTATTACACTGACAATTTTTTTTTACCCTTCCCCAAGTAAAAGTTAATTACTTGTGTTTCCTGGCCCTGTACTTCCAGCACCACAACCTTCAGGCTGCTCCTGCTGTCAGTCAGTCTGCAAGCCCATGGGTTTCCTTTGAAGACTGCCTTTGGGTGGGAAGAATGGAGAAGGACCCTGTGCAGGGTTTGTATCTGTGTTTTTTCAGTGAGAAGAGGAAGAGAGGGGCAGCAGCTGCTCCAAGCACTCCTGAGGACTGGGCCACAGAGACCTGCAGCATTGTCTCAGCCATGAGGTACAGAGAGACATGGGCTCTGATGGTGCCCCAGAGCCAGCCTGGATAGATTACTAGGAGAGTTTTGCTGAAGATCTGAAGAGAGAATGAGAGGGGGTACAGATTAAGAATTTAGTGCTTCTCTTTGTGTATGATATCTGCTAAGAAAATCCTTTCACATGGTGAGCCCTAGGAACTTTATCACTGGCAAGGTTTTGTTGGTATTTCATTCCAAGCAAAGCCATAGCTATTCTGGCATGATGTACTGCTGCCAGCTCTGGCTCAGTTTGAAGAATGAAAATAAATGAATGTGACAAAAGAGTTTTTTGTGGGGAAAATGATCTTCAAAACTTGACTGACTATGACCTTCAGAATCTTTATCTTTCTTTTAAGGTGTCCCGTCTTTGAGCAGGGCACTCAGGTTGTGTGAAAAAGCCATGTCTGCTGACGTGTTGTTTGGGACTGAATTAGTACAAAGCTAGATATATGGCAGTGTTACTGCCATAACTGTCACAGCAAAATTCTTCTCTGGACTTGTCCTCTGAGTTAATTCTGAAACATTTCTTGCCTGATTTATGCTCTTCCTCCCAGTTTACACAGTCACTTCTCTACTTTAATCAATTTCCAGACATTATCTCATCCCACCTCCTGCCTAAACCACACAGATTTATCTTTTTGAGCTCTTCCTTTGCACTTCCTTCTAGTATTTTCTGTGTTGTCTGGGAGATTTGGACTTTTGAATAGTTAAATCCCCATTACTCTTGTCTTCAAAGTCTCAAAATTCTTCTTTAATAACAGTCTAAAACCTCAGTTTCAGATATTCTTGTAGCTGTTGTACTCCAAGGACCTATTTGCTGATTGCAAACAGAGGAGGAGAAAAAAGCCCAGAATACCTCATAAGAAAAATACCTCAATCACAAATGAATTCTCCTTATGAGACAGGATATTGAAAGTACAAGGCAGAAGGCAGATCACAGAAAAGGAGAGAGGTTCTTTACTGTCATTGCAAATCTCCTGGTACGGCCACGGGAGGAACAAGCCTGTTGTTAGCCCAGGAACCTCCATGGGCACAGCAGGGACAGGCTGTGCTGCTGAGCTGCATTCTCCTGAGCACACAGGAACAGAGCCAGCAAAAGGCAGAGGGTTTGCACGTCAACAGTTCACCTTGAGCCTATGGAAACAGCAGTCACTGGGTAGCTCCTGGCTTTGGAAATGAGAGAATTTATACTGCAGCAGCATAGGGTAATACAGCCTCTGTGATCACTGCTGCCATCTGCTCCTGGGTCATCTGAGGGCAGCTGTCAGGGTGGGGAGAGCCACGGCTCAGTGAGACAGGAAAACTGGCTGTGATCACTGAATACCTGGGAGAGTTGGGCAACTCTCTTGAGTTGATAGGAGAAACAGACAGACTGGTTGTAAGTTACATCCTCAGTTGGCCGAGCAAAGGTGCAGCCAGAGAGCTTTTTGTGGTCCTGTTTATGATCCCATGGCTTTTGCCTTTTAAGCCCTGCCTTCTCGATTGTCCCCCAGGCCCATTGATAATCTTTGCCCCAGCCACTGCACACACCATCCTCTTCTGCCTTTCAGCTGCTCTCTGGGATGCACTGGCACGTAGGAGGTGATCCTGGTTTGGTGACTGTGTGACACACCCACAGCACAGGGACACACATTTGTGACTTGCTTCTGGCTCTGACTGCTGAATGAAGCAGATGACATGCATTATGTGTTACTTCTTTTCCCCTCAGATGGGAAATGAGTAATAATCTGGGTTTAGCTTTGTTTTCTCCTATCTCTTGCCTGACCAAATCCAATTTCCACAGAAAAGCTTCATGAAGAATGAACAGGGTGGCCTCTGGGAAGAAATTCACTAACAGGGAAATGCCGGGCCAGGTCATTATTAATGGTGGTCTCTAAAATAAATAACAAGCTTATTAACTTTGCAGGCCACAGCAAGCTGGAATAGGCTGTAAGTGCTTTGGAAGACAAAGCTTGAGCTTGACAAATGGTCTTGTCAAATTGGAGAAATAGTTTGAGAAAAATAGGATGTGATTCTATTCTAGAGACAAGGGTGAGCTCCCACCTTCTGCAGAAATAAGCAGCTGCATGAAGAAAAATATCTGCACTGGCATCCCTCTGCAGAGAAGGGTCTGGGGGTCATAAAGGATCAAAGGTGATGAATGAGTCAGCGGTGTCAGGTCGTCTCCACGCTGTGAAATTGGAATCAAATTACAGCCGAGAGACAAATGGAGTGAGTTTCCTTCTCTGCAAGTGTGAGCCCCCAGGGGGGCTGCTCTGCTCATCTGAGGGCCCTGAACTTCCAGCAGGATATGGCCAGGTTGGACAGAGTCCAACAGAAAGCAACAAAAACGGTCAGTCTGGAAAACCTGATTTGTGCATAATGAGCATGAGAGCTGGGGCTGTGTAACTGAGCTGTGGGAGGAGAGGGGAGAGGGATTTGTGGGAATAGCAGTTCAGTCAGGGGTCTCTGGCCTTGCTGCCATGGGAGGATGTGGGAAGGACAGCACAGGGAGCTCAGGGGAGAGTATCTACCCCAGGATTTTCTGTCTTCTTCCTCACTGGGCTTCCTCCATGCCTGCAGACCCAGGCCACTGTGAGGGGCCAAGGAGGGAGGCTGGTGGGTGAAGAGGGACTCCTGTTCAAGGGGGAGATGTATAGGGAGTAGGTTGGGGAAGTAAGCATTGCTCCAAGGACTTAGAAACCATATCACAGCAGGAGTGCAGCCACCTGGGGTCTGCAGGGAGGTTAACAAGTCCCCATGCACTGCAAACCGCTCATAGCTGCTGCAGGAGAGGGGCAGGATAAGAGCCTGCAACAGTCCAGAATGCTACTGTAAAGTGAAAGGGAATAGTCTGTACTCTGTCTGAGATAAAGAGTAATGGATGAGTACTGCAGCAGGCTCAGAGTGGCCAAGGAGTACCCTTAACAACAATGAAGGCTAGGGAGGTTGCAAGATTATCACTGGAGTATTTTTGGGAAAGTTTGAGCAGAAATGCATCAGTGGTACCTTGTGTGCAGAGATTGCTTTGGAGTAGGAATGCACCAGAAGACTCCTGAACATCTTTCCAGACCTGTTTGCTCTAATCCAACAACTAATTCTGCAAGCCAAGAGCCCACCCTGACCTTCAGCTGCTGAGCTGTGGCAGAGCCCCCAGGAGCTGCTCTCTCCCCTGGAGACTCGCTGGGCACTTAGCTTCTCGTGGGGCTGATGGGCACTCAGGAGGAGCAGCCTCATGGGGAGCAGTGCAGCTCTCACGGGCACGGCTCAGTGCGCCACAGGGGCTCTGCAGCCACTGGAGCTCAGCTGAGGTGTTGGCTGCTGGAAGTGAGAGTGAAAGGACAGGGCTGGGAGGGGGATGCCAGCTCTCTCCCTCAGCCACGCGGGGCCGTGTCACATTCGCCTGTAGGTTTGCGGGACACAGCTTTCCCTGGGGCCTCGCTCAGCTGCTTGCCTGGGCCCCTGCATCACTGAGCTCCCAGGCACCCAAGGCTCCGTTGTGCCTCAGAGAGTGAAATTATTTGTGTGAAATGTCAAGTGACAGGAGACTACAGGAGCTTCACACCAGTAAATGGGTGAAGGCTGATGCCAAAAACATCGTTACAAAGCGTTTATTTTCTCTGTATTTACAGGATAAAATTGGGAAAACATCGAGAATACAAGCAAAAGCAGTCGAACAGCTGGGATCTGTTTACACAAACTATTAAAGGAGAATGTAAGTAACCAGGGCCACATATACATTACAGCATATGCTGTGTTCATTAGGTTAAGTATATGAAAATATTTGTTAAATCACATATTATTTCATGTGTTATGTTTTACTGTGAGTGTAAGTCCATGCTCAATTTCCCATCCCCTCTGCAGCTGGCCAGCAGACTGGAAGCCCTAAATAATCTTCAACTTTTATTAATACAAGCTGAACTAGAGTTGCAGATAAGAAACAGTGGGACATCAAATTCCTGCTGCCTGGGGAGTCCTTTTCCTGACCAACAATGTGAGACTAGCAAAGGGTAAATATCCCCCAAGCAGCACTGAAAAAAAACAAAGAAATAAATCCTGCCTAGCACTGACATGAAAGGAATACCATGGAGCCAGTTTTCTGGATTCTTGGCAGTTTCCTCCAGCTACAGCATTGTTCATTGAGCTGGGTGAGTCCAAGTGTGTCTGAGCACTGGCACAGATCTGGCTTTAACTGTGGTTAGGAAACACTTTCTCAGATTGGCACCAGCTCTTTTTTAATGAAAGGATGGGGAGGTGAAAGGGTGCTTGTTTATGGGTCAAACAGGGAAAAGGAGAGTAGGAACAATGGTTTACTTGAGTAAACTCTCTCCCTCAAAAAACCCCAAACCTAAAAACCAATCCCATTTGAGCTTCTCTGCTATTGCCAGGCATGGACTACATATTTAAATGAATTATTTAGGGAACAGGACTTCCACTGTGTGCTTTGGAATACATTCACTTTTTTTGCTACAGTTTTGTGGGACCAGAAAACCTCTCCAGTCTGAGCCCCCCAGTGCAGCTGTGAAATCCTGATGTAGTGGAGCAGGGATAGCAGATCTTCAATGCACCAGTAGCAGCCAAAGCCATTGCAGCAGCTGAGACTCATCAACACTGCTCTCCTCTGCAGAGGTGGAGTGTATTCCACTTGGGAATTGTTGGGTTCTTGGGGCTGAATTTTGCTATGCTGCTAAGGAGATTTGAGCAATCCCCAATTTATTTTGTCAAGGCATTTTCACTGGCTAGCATTGAATTCTGTGTTACCTCCGGGTGACACTAAAGTGAACACACCATAGCTGGTGTGGTTTCAATACCAATCCACAAGGTTGACTGTTTTCTGAGTATTTCTTTCTCATCCAGGCTATAAAGCTGAAGTCCTGGATCTTGTCTTCTGCCTTGCATTTGTCTCTCCTGCCATCAGCTTGTTGTCCCCAGGCTACAGCAGTGTTCATTTCTTGCAGCAACACAGCACTTAACAGCTCCCAGCATCACGGAAGGGAAGAGCCCAGGCTTGATTTGCATTACTTCATGCATTAAGGCTTCCTTCTGTCTGAGGTACTTTTAGCTAATAGATCCCTCACTGGCCAGAGCCAGGGTCTAAATATGTGATAAATTTGTGCAGATGTGGCCACAGAAGAGACTCATGCTGTTAATAGAACATTTTTCCACAGTGGCTTTCCCCAGTTTGGAGAGAAAATTGTGGTGGTATTTTTTAAAAATTTTTTGCTGGTTTTTTTTTTATTTTTCTGTATTTTTCTGCGTTTCATGTAGGGATACAGTTAAAATAAAGAAGACATCAGCCTCACTGGTGAAACTACTGTGGCCAAGCTGGTTGAACCTGAGTTTCAAGAAACTCATGGGCTGTGGGTGTCTGTACCTGTCTGTGGGTGAAGAAGAGAAAAAATGACCAAAGCATTGAGGAAATTCCCCAAAGCAAGTGTTACTCAAGTGAAGCCTAAAGATACAATTTGTAGTGTTCAAAGACCAAGTGCAATCCTACTTGCAGGAATATGTAAAGATGAGGGAAACAGAGGCTGACCTCTAGGGCATTTCTATGGGAGATTAACAGGGTTCATGTCTTCGTGAATTGCTCTATTTTTGTGAAAGATTTTATTGAGAAATATCCATAAGTTTTCAAGAAAGGAAAGAAATCCACATTCCAGCTGCATAAAATTACTGAAAACTGGATGTTCTGAGGGAAATCTAGTTATGAGATATTTTTTGGCATGTAGCCTAGGAACTGCAGGTGATGGTACAGTGGAAACTCATGTTCTGGAATCAAGGAAGGTTTTCAGAGAGAGTTAATGACATGTGGGTAGCTGGCATAAAACACTACTGGCAGCAAAGAAGGCTTTTACCTGTAGTACAAATCCAATGCATCCACTGAAGTGATAGAGGAGATTTCCCCCAGTTGCCCGAGTCTGCTCCTTAGGAACAGGGATAACAAAAATGTGCTTTGTGCTCCCGCTCCCTGGAAGCAACAGGAGAAAAGGATATCAAGCCCCTGGGTGTGGGACCTGGTATCTGTGAGCTCTGGACTGATGCTAGCACAGCCATTGCTCCTGGACACAGAGCTGAGCAGGTCTTCAGTGACCTGTCCTGGCTGTCACTGTCACTGTCACCAGCTCTGGAAGGGTGGGCAGATTGAGAGCAGTGTTTTCCATCAGCACCTTCCCCCTGCTCGCTCCACTGCCTGGCAGCCTGTCCTAGGTTACAATGTAAAATATTCCAGGTCTGTATTCTATCTCCATCTTCATGAACTGTTAAAATTAGGAGGGGCAGTGTTTTCCTTACTTCCTCCCCTGGACTATCTCCTGTTAATGGGCCATTAACACATTGCCCCATGAGTCATAGATAACTCCCTCCGGGAGCCATTTGTGTTTAATGGGCCATTAAGGACCCACCCCATGACTCATAAAATGACATCAGCCCATTGTGAGAAGCTCCGCCCAGGGGGAGGAGCCAAGCATTCTCACCTGGATATAATCTGGGCATTTGGACAGAACAGGCCTTCTACTGGATTCCCAGAGGAGCAGCCTTCTCTCCCACTGAATTTCCCAGAGGAAGGACCAGACCCTTCAACATCACCACTGGACCATTGGAAGAAAACTCTGCCCTTCTACAGGATCTCTGCCTCAGCAGAACCATCTATCACTCCAGGAGCACTACTGGAGCCACCATTCCAACTGGACTGCTGCCAACACCCTGACTGACAGGGTGTCAGGTTGTATTCTAACTGTCAGGGTTTGTTTTTTTTGTTTAATACTGCATCTTGTTCTAATTTTCCCATTAGGTTGTAGTTTGTTGGGTTTTTTGTTGTTTGTTTGTTTTAATTTATTTTGTTTATACATATTAAAGAACTGTTATTCCTATCCTCATATTTTTTGCCTGAGAGCCCCTTTTAATAATTTGGAGGGAGAGGGTTTACATTTTCTATTCCAAGAGAAGCTCCTGCCTTCCTTGGCAGGCACCTGTCTTTCAAAACCAAGACACAGCCCTAATGAGGAGCCCTGTGGGGGCCTTCCAGCAGTTCTGAAGAGAGGGAAGAAACCCAGGGTAACCTCAAATGAACAGAGGATTAAGTACTTGGTGAACAAAACCTTCTGCCAAGGAATGCTGCTGTGGTTGCGAAACCTGGAGTGTGCACACAGGCAGCTCTTAGAGGCAAGGCAAGCACAGTTTCCCTGCAAGCAGGGTACAGCTGCACTTTCCTCCCCTGGAGGAACTAAGAAATGACAGAGTTTTATCTGAATACAAAAGAAATGGGGCTGTAGCATAGAAAATAGCAGAGAGAGAGGGAGATTTTTCATCAAGGCACTCAATTTTTTTTATCCCCTGAAATAAGAAAGGAAGCAAGAACCCCATAGAGAAGCTGAAGGACCAGGTGTGTTTGCTCAGGCAGGATGACACAGCAGCGGCCAAGGACACCCAGACCTGCTGTTTGGGTGCAGCCTACACAGACCTGAAATAGTGAAGAGAACCACTGAGAAAGGGCCTTGACCTGCAGGTGATGCCATGAAAAGAATAAGAAGAACCTGTCTGCTTTCTCTTCTCCCTCTTCTGTTCCTGAGGTCCTTCCTAAAGGTGGCAGGGACCACCCTGCAAGCACTCTGGTGTTCCCTCAGCACTTGTGCTCACTGTGAGGGTCTCTCCCTTGTCTAGTATGATGTGAGGGATGAACACTGGGGGAAGAGATGGACACAGCACTGTCAGGGTTTCAGGGACATGCCAGAAACAGCATAACTGGCAAGTGCATTTAGGCAGACTCTTTAGAGCAGTGAGATAACGAAGCAGAGCCCAGCATGGTCATGAAGCGTCTTCCAAGACAAGAAGCTCTTGTGGCTGTCTGAAAACCTGCCTGGCAGCAAAGAGAAAGAGTTAGGTGGGCTTCCTGTAGGAGACTTGCATATGGACAAGGCCCTGTACAGATCAGCTGCAGTGGCAGGCTTTCAAACAATATTAAAATTGCTAAAGAATTTAACCTTGTCTTAATACATGCATGTAAATGTACAAACGTGTAAAAAGATGAGCTGTCATTACATGCGCCTATCCTCTCTGTGAGAAGGTGATTTTCATGGATACTGCCACAGAAATTTCAAGTCTATTCAGAGACTGTCAGCTCCCGTGAGTGTGGGGCTTACTTCTGCTCTGAGGTGACTCTGGAGAGGAAGGGATCTGGAAGGTTTTGCCCATTGGCTCAGCTAGGAGGAAACTGTGGAGGGGAGGAATAACAGCTGTCCTGACCAGTATCCTTTCCAATGGTTTTCAGTGGGTTGTAGCTTTGTCACATTGGAAAGCCTTGTGGTGAAATTTCTTGTACTGTGTACTTATCTGTTCACTTTGGGTTCAGGCCTTTCTTAGAAGGAGACTTTGGCAGTGTTGTAAAATGTCAAAATTTCAGCAACAGGGATTTTTGGAGCAATGTGAAGTCTGACAATGTATCCATCATATTAATTCCCTCTCCACATTTCTTTGTTACCTCTAATTGGTGTGCACATTAAATGCAACAAAAATTTTTTTCAACTTGGCAGCAATTGCATTAATTGGACTTGTTACTCCATCCCTGCTAGGTAAAGTTCAGCCCTGAGCAGAGGAGGAGTATTGCTGCAACAATAGTTGCACACCTTCACCTGTCTTGGTGCTGGACAGAAAGGAGACACACAGCCTCCCCTGCTCCTGAAATCTTGTACTGTACACAGACAGCATAGCGTCAGAACTTCCCAAATAAAATATGGAGGAGCCAGAAGTCAGACATAGGGAGTGTGGAGAAAAATAGGCATACATTGTCTGAAACAGGAGGTAGGGGCCAGGGGGAGGGAAAAACATTGCCTTTTCTAGGATTCTCTCATGTCCAACATCTCCTCCACAGCGATTTTGCTCCCTTCCCAACAGTTGCCTGCAAGCAAGCAAACACCCCAGGTACGGAGATGGGGGAGCTGCAGTAAGCCATTGGAAGAGAAGCTTCCTCTTACCAGCAAGCACTTTTGTCCCACTGTCCCAGCCAATATTGCCTTCTCCAGGTGGGCTTCCACGAATTCTCAAGGCTGGGGGAAGAGGTGGGAGAGGGTCCTGTGTTCCATGGTGCAAGCACGTGAACGATAGCCTCTCCTGGACTGGCAGTGTCTCCCTTGCCTTCTGCTCATGCCTGTTGTGGCCTTGCCTCGCTTTGTCTGTGTTCAGTACCTCGGTGCCAGGACAGAGACCTCTGCCTCCTCTGTCTGTCTCTCCAACACTCTTTTTACCTCCTCAGGAGTTTCCTGTTCCCTGCAACTCTCAACATCACCCCTGAGAACATGAGCCTGTGGGATGTAGCACGCACGCCCAATTTAGTGCTACAATTTTAGTGATGCTGGGACAGTTGTTTGTCTTTTCCTTTCCAAGGCTTTTGGGCAAGGGACAAAGCAGAAAATTTTGCAAAGAGGTCTGGATCTTGGCACCAGGATTGGGTACAGGGAGTCAGGGTCTAGGTATGGTCAGTCTGGGATTGTTGTTTTTTGCCATGAGGCACTGTGGTCTCCACTTCAGAATGGCATTTTCTACAAGGAGTTTTATCTTTGCCTTGAATTATTATATCTAGTGTAATACTCTAAACTTTGAAATATTGTCAAGGAAATCTGGCTCTCAGAGTGAAGGGTGCTTCTGTCTTTATTCTGTGCACCTTGGGGCCTGGACCATTGCATGGAGAAATGTCACTCCTCCTGTTTCACAAGGTAAACTAATGTTTGTGGAGTCCTTGGATACCTCAGTGAGGAACACTATGGAAACTCACCAAATAAACTGGACCTTTCTAGATCACGGTTTTAACAGAGTGTAAATAATGAATGGATCATGCCTGGGACAGCTACCATTGTTTGTAGGTGGTGACCAATTCTTGCTCTTGACAGCTGTGACAGAGGTGAGGTGAGGGATGTAGGTCTGTATCAGTGTGTTTGCAGAGCTGAAGTCAAGCATACAGCAGATTCAAAACCACAGCAGAAATACCTGTTCATAACTCAGCAGGGCTAGCCTTCATGTTTCCACTCCAATCTACTTCCAGGCACAGGATATCTTGGGTTAGCCTGTGCTTAACCAGTGTTTTCCCCATATTTATCCTTCTTGACAGAGATCCCAGAGCAACCCTTCAGCAAAGCTGCTGAAGCTGTGGCAGGAGCAGGGCTGCCTTCCAAGCCATCACTTCACTGGTCAGTGGTGAGAGCTTTGGGACCTTGATTTGAAGGCTGATAATTGAAGGTCTGAGCTTTTTAGGTGCTGTGAGATCAAGTGCAGCAAAGCTCTTTAACACCAAGTAAACTTTAGGGATATAAATGAAATCCAGAACATTAATGCTGTGCTTAAAGCCTTTGCAGCATGAATTCCAGAGGTGCGCAGCTAACTACAGACAACAGGGTCTGTTTCACAGTCCTTTCCTTGGATCAGCACGACTTCACGACTGTGAAGAGTTCTTGAGGGAGAGAAAAGACTCTTGTCTGAGTTTTTCCCCAAAGTGGCAATGTTCAGACTGCAGTGGCCAGCACTAATTGCATGTTGTAGTTCGCAATGACCATTATTTATTTCTACCTTGCTCTGAACTGGAAGGGGATTGGAATTCTATGTATGGATTTCCTGGAATAATACAGGTTCTCTTCCATGGGTAATGGCTTCAAGACTTTTTGTCAAAACAGGAGGTATGGTCTACACCATCACATTGCCTGGCTCTGGGCATAGATCAGGGTGTAACTTGCTCTGTTTTTGAGCTTGCTTCTTTCTTTCTTTCTTTTCTTTCTGTCTGTCTGTCTGTCTGTCTTTCATATGTGAACTGATTTTTAGCTGAAGATTTGCAGTGCGTGTAAATTGGCATTTGGTCTCTGCTGTCAGTAAATCTGCTCTGCAGGAGGGTGTGCCTCTCCATTTCTTTGTGGTTTTTTTTTGTTAATTAGCAATTTGAATCAATAATAAAAGAAAAAAACCGATATGACTGTAAAACCACATGTCAAGCCATGTCCCACAGGAGACAATTCTAGGTCTAAAATTAATGCATATTTTTATTTATTTTATTGCACAGTAGAATAGAATATAAATTATTAAATTTATAGATGCCATCAGCCTGGGAGATGAAGACACTGGAGGACTGGGGATAGAATTCAAAACAAGCACAGGTGCAAAGTATTGCAGTAACATGAGAATAGCCACTTTCAGAGAGTTGAGGGAGAGTGACTAGTGAGACAGCAGCTCTACAGGAAGAGAGGTGCAAGTACCACCCTTGCTAAAATGCTGGGTATTTTAACTCAGTTAACAACTAGAAAACTTCCACCTTTAAATTATCATGCCACAGTGACAAGATCTCTGTTGAAATGCTTTTCAAAACAGCACTTGACCAACAGTGTGCAGTCCAGAAGGGATCAGCAAAAATGATGAGAAGTTTAGAAAACTGTGTGTGCAGGATTAGACCTTCAGAAGTAGTCAGCTATCAGTACCAAATGAGACAATGCCCCGGTTTCTGTCCTTGCCCACTGGTGTCCTGTACCCCAGGCAGAAATTGACTGAGTTGTCTGCTCTGGCTTCATCTGCAGGTCCCAGATGTTTTCTTCACAGCTTCCCTCCACCTCTTTCCAGCACAGATGGGAATTTTTCCATCCCTAGCTGCCATTGTACAATCCTGCCTGAGCAGATATTCTTAATGTTTTTAGCTACCATTTTTTGGTCCTTATTTGTGAACCTTCTTTCCTGCTAATTCTGGATCCTAACACAACTGTGAGAAAAAGAAGTGAATGTCTCAGTGCAAAAGATGTAAAAAACCATGAGACATAAGAAAAGCAATTTCTTTGATACTGGCCATGATCTTTGCTTTCCTTCTGCTCAGCAATTTTCTTAAGGATATTTGATTTGCTTCCTGGCCATCATATGCAAGTGGAAATCACAGTGAGATTTCAATGACTGCTGGACTTTTATGTTTTCTGTTCTTGTGTGGCCAGGTAATGCTGAAATTAATTTAGTAGAAATAATAAGAAATAAAAAGTAGTTTTGGCATGCTGGGTCCCAGAGAGGAATTGGAAACTGAAGGAAATTAGGAGATTCCACAGCAATTAGGCTTTCAAAAGGATGTGTTGAAATGTTATTAGCAATTGTAAACAAAAATTGGAACAAGCAAATAAAGAATAAGGCAATAGAAAGAAGACATACAGATTCATAGATGAAGGAAAATAGTTCTATTAAAATAGAATTTTAAAATGTGAGAAACTATGAAGATTGTAATTGCTGTGTTGAAAACAATAATGTATGCTCAGTCTAGTAGATAACTGTTTAAATTTTCAAGGTAAAGTTTTATATGAAAGCTGGGAGTGGTGGGCAAGTGGGAAACCACCTGAAAATAACTTCACAACAAGGAGAGCACCACTTCTACATGTAGGTCATCTTTACACCCCATCACTTAAATGAAGTTATGTCCTCTTACATCTGAGAAATGGCTATGGTTATGCTATTTGCTTTAAAGCTTCTCTCTGCTCATGCATCTAGAAAATCCCAGCTCTTGTCTCATTTCTGATGTCTCTCACTTATATTTTTTCCTGCCATTCAATTTTCTATTAATCTGAGTCAATTTAGCAAATGAGAAAATGAGGACCAGATAGCACATAATTTGATTACTCATTTTCTCTTAAACATTTGCCTATATTACTGAAAACTAATTCTTATTCAGCACTACTGTTTTTAGCCAGAAAAAGCCTAAACAGAATCTAAGGTTATAAGACTAGTTCAGAAGGGATCATGCCTCCCTGTAGTCAGCAGGAATGAACTGATGATTTTAAGGAGAGGTTCATGAGAAGATATCTGCTCCTCTCTGTTGTTGTCATGTTGTCTCTCTCAGCATCTCTGAAGGGAGCCCACTGCAGCTATTTCAGATGGAGACACCTGCACTGTAGATGTCTGTGTTCATTCAGAATCTCTCCTCTTCTTTCTAAATAATGCAACTCTTTGCTTATTCATATTTTCCTAGAATAGGAAGTACAAAATGGCCCAGAGCACGCAGAGCACCCAGCCATTCAGTCAAAACCATCACCCTATATTTACTGACCTCTCTTTTAGGGACTGCTGTTTACTTCCCCTCCTATTTGGAGCGCCTGGGCACTTGCTGCCTTTAGTCCTTCCTACAGCTCACTCGAAAGAGTCCAACATCTCAAATGATCTCCATCCTTTGGGCAGCAGAAAGCTTACATGAATATGAGAAAGGCAACAAAATATTGCCAAACAAAATTTGTATTGCTAAGTGTGAGGTATTTTCAGGTGTAAAAATCAGAAATTATTGAATTTTCAAGAACAGCTAATATATATTTGTTTCAATAACATCATAAAATAAGCAGATTTCATATGGTATGTTTTTATATGTTGTAGACAATTTTTTTCCATGTTCCATATAGATTTTAATTATGTCACGACATCACAATAATAATTTTATGAAATTGATGTCCTAATTAATATTATATTAATCTGTTTATGAAAAAATAGAAGTTTTTACAAAAGCTGAAAATAGTGGCAAAATTTTTATGCTCCTCTGCCTGAAAAAATAATTGTATTAAACTGGATGAATAATGGAAGAACAAAATACCCTGTATCATCATCATTTTACTGTAGTCATGTTTCATTAATCAAATTCATCAGTTTTCCAATTTTCTTTAAAACTGTTCTGACATTTTCAAGGATAGTAAAATACAGGAGAGGGAGCAAGAAAGCAGGCTGAGTGTGTCAGTAAGAGATCTGGATCTCACCACTGCAGACTTTTTTTTATTTTAGTAGTCTGTGTAAGCTGATGTTTGGAAACTTGTTGAGGCATCCAAGCAAAATTGGCACTGTCATGTGGTAGCAAAACCAGTGTCTGCTCTGCACCTGTTAAGTGCTATCTAAGCCATGTACTGTGAATTCAAGTCCAAGGCATCTCACATTTGGCAGCCCAGGTTACGAGCTGTTTGGTTATAAGTGGGAAAATGATACTTACTGGGTCCTGGGCTAATAATTCTCTTCTTGCGCTTGAGTTTTCTCCTGGATGTGTGAAGTGAGCATGGGAGTAATTTTTCTTGGCCAAATCTCTGAAGGTGGCCTCACCTCCTGCCTTGTCCCACTCCCCTGCACACTGGTCTCACTGGGCCCTAGGATCCCTCTCTGAGGTTGGGAAAAGGCAGGAATCTTATGATTTGAGCAGATCTGGAGGGGGAAGGTGGGTCTTGCCAGGCTGTGGACCTGCATCACTGCTGCTAGAGGTGAAGTGATCAAGGGTGATGGTATTGGGCCAGCAAAGGAGAAACGAAGGGAGGAATCCTCCTTTTGTAGCCTTAACCAGGTCCCAGCAATTTCTTTCTGACTCCTGCTGCTCCTTTCCATCCATTTGCTGCCAAGGGCAGGTCTGAGTGTCCTCGGCTACCACTGTGTGACCCTGCCTGAACAAACACACCTGGTTTGCCAGATGTGGTCACACAGTCCTTGTGAGAGAAAACACATCCCTGGATGTTGACATCCCTTTGGAGAAGTAAAACAAAAGTTCCTGTTTAAAAAGGAAAACAGGTTGTGCTTTCATCACCTGCTGCGCTCTTTTAGTGCCTTTTGCTAAAAGGATCATCCAACTTCCCATCATCTTAATTTGCTTACATTGCCACCTGTACAGACCACTGACAAGCGTAAGGGGAATGCAGAGTCAAGAATAGGAAAAGCAACATCACCTTTTAGTGGGACGGGAACATATGGAGCAAAAAGGAATTGGAAGAGAAACCTAGAAGAGGGAAATTCTTTGTCTTCTGTTAGTTCAAGGTTTGGCACCTCATCTTGCTTTAACATCCTGAAGTTCAAGATACCTCTCTAAAATGTATTCTCTCTTCTTTGGCTATTGAGCTGAGAGAAAGCTTCTGCCAGATGCTGCAAGAGGAACCCAAGGCCCTCTGAAGCATTGGTTAACTCTATGTTAAGAGAAGCTCAACTCCAGGATTTTAAATTCACCTCTCTCTGCATCTTGACATCCTCAAAGACTGTGCCTTCAGGCTCAGTATCACCTTTCTAGAAACCCTGCCTTTTGCCAGTGGCACTTAGCCCTGAGAATCACTGTGGACACCCCAGCATATCTGACTTTGGTTAAGCTTACTGCAAAAGATGAGCATACATTTTTTACTGAGATAAAACAAGCTGTTGAAAAGAAGGATATTAAAACCATAAATTCCCTAGTTTGTTGAGATTCCCAGGAATCCTGTTCAACAGAAATTATTGGGAGACACAGGGCTTGAGTTTACTTATTGTTTGTTCCAGACCAGGTTCCTTATGCTTCTTCATCTAGTTTGACCCTCCTGGCCAAATAGCAACAGGTAAAATGGCTACGGCAGTTACCCTCAGAAGGCAAACATTCCCTTGGCCAAATATCTGCATAGCCAGAAGGAGAAATATTTAGCTCCTACCAGCACAAGCACAGCAAGGAGCACGTAGATGTTCCCATAGCCCTTCAGTGCTGGTGGATACACCTATGGCCACAGTATCTGCTGCATGTCAGCTGCTGAACACCCAGAGGATCTCCTCATGGGCACTGTGAGCAGGTCAGCAAGTGCTGTGTCACTTGCCTGGGTGGAAACTATTGTTCCAATGGTGTTTGTCAACAGAATGGTAGGGAAAGGCAAGGAGCCTTGTAAGGGTATAAATTCCCCAGTCCATGCACAAGCTCTCTTTCAGCAGATGCAGAGCGTGAGAGATGGAGTTCCTCTTGCCAGCCACACTCATCCTGCTCCTCCTCTGCCCCCCAGGCACAGGGGTGCGTGAATACACCTCTGTCCTCACTGTGCCCAATGGAGGCCACTGGGGCAGGTGGGGCAGCCGGCAGTTTTGCCATCATGGCTATGCCAATGGATTTGCACTGAAGGTAAAATTCTCTCCGTTCCCTACCATCTCCTGTCCCTAGGAGGACATTTTCTGCAGTTTTCCTCTTCTTGAGTATGATACTCTGCACATAAAACTGCAAGTCTTCTGGCAAATGTTGCCACTGTAGCTACACCAGAGAAGTCTGCAGGTGGCTGGTGCTGCTGGGAAAAGTCACGTGGGTGCAAAAATCTGGATTTGGGGAGAGAGGTATCCACCACCAGTCTCTCCTGAGACTCTGAGACTCTGCCTTATCTGTTGGGTCAGAAATAGTTAGAAAACACAAAGAACGTGTTACAGGGGTTAGGTGGTTTCCCAATGACAGCCATCTTTTCCGATGTGCTGCCCAAGACATTTTCTCTTTCCATTTCAGAAAGGAGGTGGGACTGTTTACCTCGGGCTTGTAAAGGACTTTTCCTGGGTCTTTTGCCTCTTGTCTTTACCTCTGTCCCTGTGTGACTTCCATTGCAGGTGGAGCCTGACCAGTTTGGAAGAGATGACACTGCTCTGAATGGCATACGCCTGCATTGTCAGGACGACTCAATAAGCATTGAGTCCTTGGTCGGAGAGTAAGTGACACCGTGGTTTCTCTCCACTTTGCCAGGCACCAGCTCACAAAACACCCATGGGTGTCACCATTTGCAGGGTCTCTTCTCTCTGACTTGCTGTATACATAGTGCTGTAGCATAGTGAATTAAAGCAAGTAGTTAGGGGTTGTTTTTAATTAATTTTTGAGAGTTATTACACACAGTTACTTCACTTTACCACTTTTTGTTCGCTCTTGGATTTTCTGCAGAGCACTGTGAACACCTGAAGTATGGTCCCAGGGTTAGAGTCTTTCTTTAGAAGGGTTTCTAACCATGCATTTAGAAACTGCCAGGTCCAAGCCCTGGCCACGCTGCAGGGAGTACTACTGCACTTCTGGCTGCTCTCCCAGCTGCCTGGTGTGTACCTGTCACATGTCAGGAATGTCTCATAAAACATGTGCTCAGGCTGCCCTCAGAGTTTCCACCAGAACCATAACAATCCAATCTCATCCTTTCTGGTGTTTTTCTGATGAGCTATCAATGAAAAGTACATCTTTGGAAGGCAAGGAAAACAAAAGGAGAAAGGAAGGGGCCCCAGACTGCAGCAGCATGCTGTGTCAAGGAAGTGTTACACTTCAGAGTAGCATGACAAAGAGAAGGAGCATTTCCCAGCAGCTCGCAGAGCCCAGACATTTTTCCATTTGTTTTTTGTCAGGTGGGGTTCCTGGACCAGCTTCCAAGTTTGCCCTGGAGGCTACTTGATCTCCTTTTCACTGAGAACAGAGAAGTCGCAAGGACCAGGTGATGACACAGCAGCCAATAACATCCAGTTCAGATGCTCAGATGACGCTGTGCTGGTAGGTGATGGACTGGCATGGGGCAGCTTTGGCCCCTGGACCAATAGCTGCAAGATATGTGGTCTCCAGACCAAGGTAGAGCCCCCACAGGGACTTCAGGATGACACAGCACTCAACAATGTGAAGTTCTTCTGCTGCAAATGAGCACTCACTCCTCCTTTATCACTGCCTGCACATCCCATATTCCACAGCGAGTGAAGTATCAGTAAAGCTTTGCTCTAGCTTTATGCTGGGACACGCCTGTGATGTTTTGATGTTTACGTCTTGCTGTTCTGGCCAATGCCTTAGATGATGATGTGTTTTACAGCTACTGCTACATTAGCATAGTCAAATCATTGCATTATGTCCTGCTGGCACGTTGCTGTGAAAATGCTCAATCTCTAGCAATTGCTCAGAGCTGACAGATTTCTCAATTTTCTTTTTCTCTGACTGGCAGGTTTCTTTGAGGTTTGGTCTGCCCATTTTTCCCTTATTTGAAGTAATACCTGATCTGTTGATACAACAAACAGGGAAGAATGGGTATTTGAGTCTATTTGAAGTTTCTGGCCAAAGCCAAAATGAGTAATGAGAGACAAATGGGGTGAAGCAGAAGTTTGGGTCGGCTCATGGGAAGCGTCAAAGGTTTGCTGTCATTGCCCACTCCTAGTTGGAATTGCCTCAAGATTTGTACATGTTTTTTTGCAAGCAATCTGCCAGCTCCTGCCTGAGCTCCTGCCCTAGGAAACATGGCTAGGAAGTGTGTTTACACTGTGCTTTCATCTGTGTGGCACTGAACCTGGGTGGGTTGTAGCTCCCCAGGCTTCCCTTGGTGCTGCTTTGTAATGTGCTCTGCTGGCTCACTTGGCTGCTAGTGCAAACCATTTTCATGGGACTTGGATTTTGCTTGTTGCCTCTGGGCTTCATGCTTTAAATAGAATGGGGGAAAATCCAAACTAAAAATAAACTCTATGTCATTCATCCATTTTTTATGCTCCAATTTACTGGGTAAGCTGGAAGTTATTACCTTGTCCTGATATCCTAGATGTAAAGAATGTACTCTCAGATCAGGGAAAGATCATGTTCAGAGATCATTAACATGCTCTATCAAGCCACCAGGCCTCTCTGGCAAGAGTTTGAGAAGACTTGCTGCCTCTCTGTGCACCTTTTTAGGAAGTGTAGCTGTTGCTATTCCCTCAAAGCAATGCATTATGCATCTTTGTGTGCTTGAAAAAAGTTAGGAGCATGATGTTGGCATTCTCCAGGTGACTGCTGGGGTTGGGCTGTGGGGATGTTGTGTCTGGGACCACAGCCACGTGGAGCTGCATAGAGCTGATGGGGGAGGTTCCTTCTGCCAGTTCACATCCTCTCCTTAGCACACACATCACCACTCTGGCTCTTCAAGCATACAAATTTTTCTTACTGTCACTTACCTCAAAAAATACTCGAATAATAATTGGGGTTTTTTTTCCCACTGAAGCAATTCAGCAAAGCTTTCAGAAAAATTCCTGCATTTGAATGATTTTATTTTAAAAAAATAATATAAAATTTTCCAGTCAGACCTTCTGTTGCAAATTTTAATAGTTCTGATTAGTTTAATCTCAGGATTTGATTTATTTCTTAACATTTGGTATTTCTAAATGATCCTTTGACTGCTTTCTGTCCTCCTCCTGATTGCAGACACTTTAAGTGTTCAAATGCTTTATTGAAGAAATGCTTATTTTGTAAAGCCAGCCCAGTCACCACTTGAAATACTGATTATTAGCTTCAAGGAACCATTTTGAAGCTTCCATCTCAATGTGGGAGTTTCTGAAAATTTGTTATTTATAATTTATTCAGCTCTCTGTAAACATACAAATCCCTCAGCTCTAGCAATTAGCCAAAAAAAAAAAAAGCAAAGAAAACCTCCCTCCCCCCCCCAAAAAAACCCAACAAAAACAAACAACCCCAAAAATACAACCCTTTTTAAACAAGGTGACCCAAATTAAACCAAAACTAAATTCTGAAGCTCTCACAGTTAACTGGAGTTAGAAGTGTCCCCACCGAGTCTTAACTTCCAAAATGACTGTTTTCAAGCTCCACAAGAGGACAAATTTTATTTTGCATCTAGTTGCTTGGCTTTCATTTTCCTGTGAAACAGGAATAATTTCAGCTTGCAAACTGACATCCAGTATAATTAGTGAGGCGATATTTGAGGACATAAAAGTAAAAATAGCTGCACTGATCTAAGCAAAACAGGCTTAATTTGATGAAAGTGAGCAGGAATCATGGTGACGTGATTATCTGCACCATCTTCCAAAGCCTGGGGAATGCCCTTGCTGAGGCAGAGGCGCCTCCATGCTCTTCATGGAAGCCTTAGAGGGCCAACTACTGGTTGCCTTCCACCAGAGCACATTGGACAAGCAAAAACCATCAAGTACTAACACAGTAACACTGTGTGATCAGGGTCACCAGCAAATCTCCCAACACGAAATTTCACGTGCTTTTTTTTTGTGCGTAAGTTGTGGTTTTTTTGAAAGATATACTGAGTGAACCTAAGTTGTGTGTGCAGCCAATTACGTGTGGGGAAAAAGGTCAGGTAGCTCATCATCTCCATATAGAGAAGGTTTCTAAGAGAGTTAATTTTTCGAATGACCAATGCCACTGGGCTGAAGTGCTTTAAAGAAGGAATAGCACTTCTTTTGACTTGTTCAAGAAGCAGTACCTGTTTTCTTAGATATGTGTATGCACATGTATATGTAGAGGATGGAAAATTTGAGCTTCACATCACACATTCCTTATCCAGAGGGTAATTCAGGCTGGAAGACTCTAAACATCTGCTCTTTCTTTGCAAATGAATGATTCAGTTCAATTTTGAGGTTTCACTGTGGGAAGAGTTCTTCACAGTGCCAGTGCTTTTCTGTTGTGCCAGGTGTAACACAGATTCCTAATAGTGTGAGTAGACACTCCAAATGAGAGCAGTTCCAAGAAATGTCTGGAAAACAGAATACCATCTCCTCCTCACATACTTTCTCATGTACTTACCAGCAAGTAAAAAATTGAATGGCTATTTTTTTATCATCTGAATATTGATGGACCAGCTGGGTCTCCTCTGATGGTCCACTTGCAAAACATGGGTCGTACACAAACTAGAAAGTAGGTCTCAGGCATTTACTTCACGCGGAGTGGAGGAATCACTCTTTTAACAGAAATGAAGGTATAAAACCATCATCTAAGCATGCTGGAGCTGGTGTGGCTGAAAATGTGCATAGCTGCAATATGTGAGGAGCTACATCTGCATGACTAGAAAAAAGTAACTGTATGTCAGGTTGCCAAAGAACTGACACACAGTTCCTGTGGAATGTTGGTGGGACGAGTGCACCAAGAACCAAGCAAGAATTATCCCTGAATCTACTGATAATGTGGCAGTTTTGGATCTGGAGCATGAGTAGGCTCAGGGAAGGCAAGGAGGAGTTTTCCGCTTATCCATGTATGTGTGGCACAGCTCCACGGGAGTCTGGCAGAAGCAGCAGGCCTGGAGCTTTCCTGAAGTGATTTTTAAAAGCCAATTCTATTGAATAAGCCTGAATCAGACCAAGACCAGACCTGCTGTTAGCAGGGCTCCAGTGAACCAAGCTTTGAGTCTGCCTCTGAGAAAGATGACGGTAGAAATCCTAGCCTTTATGGCCATATTGTTCCTGTTGCACAAGGAAAATAGATATTCTATCCATCAAAGGTGCTCGGAAGCTTAAGTTGTTAGTTTTTGTGAGATGAAGAGGAAACACATAAAGGTGTCTTAGCTACATATTATTGATAATACTATATATGATGAGTGCACTATGCTGCTCATACTCAACCTGTCATAGTTATCAGGTTTTCCAATCCCATAAAACCAACCCTGATTAACTAGTGTGATTGCCAACAAAAAAACAACTAAAAAAAATCTGGTTTTGAATTTTCTGAGTATCATTATTTGGAACTGTTGTTACAGAATGTGAGAAGCAGAGGACATTAACCTATGGGTCATGAAAAGAAAAACATCAGGACTCCAGAGAGGAGATTTGTGAAGGATTGAATACTGGCTTCCATGCTCCCCCACAACACTGAGCCTGTGGGCGTGCCTTTGTCCCACAGGACTGAATATTGATTTGTGCTTTTTGTCTGAGGAGTTGTTGCAAGGTTTGTACCCGCCTGCTTTCTCTACAGAAAGGGAGCCTGCCCAAGGCAGCCCAGGCTCCAGCCAGTAAAGTTAGAAGCTGTTGTTCTGGCAGGAAGAAGGAGTAGCTGGCTCAGTGAAAGCTGGGGGAAATGAATGAGCAGTCTGGCAATGCATAAACACGATTAGCAGTAAGGCAGCAGCACCAGTTATATAGAAAATATATTGCTCCTGGACAGATAATGTAGAATCTTAGAGACTTTTGCATTTTGTGTGTGTTTCCTGAACTTTCCATGTTCTACTGTTGCAAAACTTGGTGGACATCAGTCAGCTTATAACCCCTTATAACAGAGACTGATTCTGTACTGCTTGCTGAGGCTTGGTGGCTTTGGTAACACCTAGCTGGGTGACATTTGGCTCCAGTAGCAGCTGGGCTCCTCCAACTGAGAGGCTTTTTTGAAATCTCCAACAGAGATTTCTTTTTGATCACTCAAAGCCAGTTCAACAGTAGCAATGGTGTAGTGGGAGTTTGGTGCATTTCTTAATGAACTGGCAAAATGGACACCAGTGATCTCTTTAGTGCTGTGTAGAAAATGAAAAAGGTGACAGTGCTACAAGAACACATGCAGGAGTTTATGAACTCAGTTTTGTGGAAAAAAAAACCAAAACAAACCAGACATTTTCAGAGGGAACAGGACAGTATGAGAAGTCAGGTTAGTGTGTGAGTGATTTTGGGATCAGGCTCTGAACAGGCCTGAGACATTCCCTTTGTGTTTCTACTGTTCATTTTCTCAGGGGGAGCATTCTACAGCTGTCTGTGAATGACTTAGAAGTCCATGGACAAAACTGTGCATAACTGGCTTCGTTAAAATCCAAAAAGGGCCACTCTTACCCTAAAGGAGTCTCTTCATGAATTCAAAAATAATATAACCAATTTCACTTTTGCAAGGAGTAGAAGTAGATTAAAAATTAATTCCCCAATCTGATATTGTGTCTAAAATGCCCTGCAATCCTTGCGCTAGCAATTTTTTTATGTCAGTGAACTTTTTATAGTGAGATAACCAAAGTAATTTAGAAAGAAACTTTCTATCTCAGCTTTTGCCACTTATCAAATAAGACCACCTTTAGTAACTCTAGTTTATTGCTATACAATCCACAGCATGGCTAGAAGTGCTATCAATTGAAAACATGAAATAGATTCTAAAAGTTGATTTGAACATGTTCTTTTCTGAGGAGAAAATACAAAAATAAATTCTGTCTCCTGCTAGCTATAGTGTTTGTACTTCACTGTGACAGCAACTTCTGTGTGCTTGCTGGGAAGAGCGGTGTCAAGGGGACAAAGCTTTTCTAATTTTAAAAGAGGCTTTCATCTCAGGAAAAGTCGTACCTAAATGAAGAAAATTTCACTTCTATGTCTAGGTTTTTTTCAAATAGATATCTGGGAACACATCAGCGTTTTATTGGAAAAACATAACTGGTTTTCTCCTCTGGGTCATGCAGGAGGTAGTGAAGTTGCACATCTCTGAAGTAGGGGATAAGTAAGAAAGAAATAAACTTAGGAATCATTACTCTATAAACAACGTGATGAAAAATTTCCTTCCAAGTCCAACCAAATGACTGCAGCTTTCCATGTGAGATTTTAACACCCATGCTACGGTGCTAAGTAGTTATCCAGCAGTACCTGCTGAGTCTCACTCCTATTAGAGGTGTAAGAAATCCACTGGTGTCCTCCCGGACTTTAAACCCAGCTGGAAGTTTATCAATGAGTTATCTCAGAGGTGGCTCACCTTGAATGAGATACAGTGTCACACTCTTGCTTGTTAAGCAGGCTTTTATATAAGTGTGATGGTTTCCATAGAAACATAACTAAATCTTTCCTCCAGCATAATCCTCAAAAGCTTTCACAGACCTGGAAAATACACAATGAATAGTCAAATCATTTTTTATGCTGACATAAAGAATGCTACAGTTGTCATGCAGTAAAGTTTCTCACATGGGGCAAAATAAGTTTAAATCCCACACAGCAGAATTGCCTTGCAGCATTCAGATGTTTTCTAGAATGGCATTTCCATGCAAGTTCAGTTTTAAAAAGCTCTGCAGAAACCTTACAGAACTGTGTGAGCTATAGGTGGGAAAGACCTTAATTGTGTTCCCAAAGCATGTTGGTGAGTGCAAAACCCATGAGAACAGAAACAATAATTATGTTGATGATCTCTTCCCCAGGCTATGATGCTTTCAGTTGTGCATTTTCAAGTGTTCTTCATTATGAGTTTTAAATGTTGTCCTTAACATCGGGACTACGAGCATGTAACAGGGATTCTCTAGGCAGAAGGATTTCCCTCTAACAGTCTGTTTCCTCTTGTGCAGTTTCACCCCACTTCTCTTAGCAGTTGAGGACCCCATTCACTTTCCTAGGTCATGGTTGAAGACTTCCTTCAGCTTAGAGAAAAGGAGGCTCAGGAGGGACCTTATTGCTCTCTGAAAGGTTGTAGCCAAGTAGGGATCAGTCATTTCTCCCAGGAAACCAGGGATGGGACAAGAGGCTATGTCCTCAAGTTGTGCCAGGGGATGTTCAGGTTGAACATCAGGAAGAATTTTTTCCAAAGGCTGGTCAGACACTGGAACAGGCTACCCAGGGAGGTGGTGGAGTCACCAACCCTGGAGCTGTTCAAGAAATGACTGGACATGGCACTTAGTGCTGTGGTTATTTGGATGATGGTGTTTGGTCAAAGGTTGGACTTGATGATCTTTGAGGTCTTTTCCAACCTTAATGATTCTGTGAATCCACTAGGAGGATGACTTCTCACAGATCTGTGTTTGACCCTGCCTATTCTTTTAGTGTCTTCAAGAATGGGAGCAGAGCAAGTTGAAATAAAATCCAGACAAAACTATCATGATTCGTCTAATTACCACTGTACAACGTTCTTCCTTTTTTTGTTTAAATATACAGTGCTGCTGCAATTCACTTAAGCAATGGAACATAAGTTTAATGCAGGTGCATGAATACTTTTGCCACTTTCAACACTTAAAATTAAACAGAAGCAGGTGTTGGGCTGAATTTTCTTGCTAGAATTATGTATTATGAATGAAAGATATATGAACTGCAGTGCCCTCAGGTGGAACTTAACTGAGTGAATATGGACACCTGTAATTTCTAGTTCATCAGTGACAATGTCCTTGTCTTCTGCTTCTGTTACGGAAACAAATCTGATGTTTAGTAATAACCTAACCCCATTTGTTCTCTGTTTAAAGGGTAAAATGCAGTTCTTTCAGCTTGGAGTTAGGTTATACACTCCAGGCAGAGAAAGAAAAATCTTCCAAGGAGCAGATTCGAGGCTGCTGGCTGTGGGTGACCAGTGGGTATTAATGGGAACTGATGGCTTGGTCACTGTCCCCCAGACACTGGGGGCTCTGTGCTTGCAGTCCCTTCTGCAGAGCAGATGGCCTTGTCCCCAGCCAGGAGCCAGGCGGGTATCAAGAGCCGGACACAAAACTCCCAACCTCTGTGTAATCTCCTCTTCATGTGGGAGCATGGAACACTTGTCAGCTCTCATTACATCCCTGTGAGTGAGTTCAGTGCCTTCCCAGCTGGGCTAAAGCAGGACTGGCTGGTAGAGACCTGAGGAATGGCAGCTGCTCTGGGCGACTCTCTGCTTCCATGGGGCAAAATCCCTCCCTGGTTCACTGGCTGTCCTGCACACATCCCTTGGGGCAGAGCAGACAGGGAGGGAGAAGGGCTGTCCCTTTCATGCTCCTGACGGGGGGGAGAGAAGGAGGGGGGTGAGCAGCTCTTGTTAGAGCTGTCCTCCTTCATCCTGGGGGTGACACCCAGCTCATGAGGACTCTGCATAAGGGGAATGAGCGGGCTTGAGAGGGGTCACAAACACTGTCTTGAAGTTAAATAGATTGAGAAACAGCTGTGAGATGAGCTATTGTTTCATGTCCCCACACTTACCTCCAAAAATCTGAGTTACTTCCTGAAATTTTGGGTTTGGTGTTTTTTATTTTTTTGTTTTTTATTTATTTTTTTAAAATCCATTAATTTAAAATATAGTTCAAGATAGCTGAATGTCAGAAAGTCCCAGGCAGGATGGCAGTTGTGCCAAGGCCAGGGTATCCTAGGAGCTGGCTGGGAACTCCTCTACAGGGATGATTTACACGTCTCTGCCAGGGTTATGTTCCATTCAAACTGCTGAGCCTCCAGGTGAAGGGACTGATGGAGGAGCTGAACCCACTACACAGCATCAGGTAGGGTGAAGGGAAACTGTCCCTTGAGGCAAGAACCCAAGCCCTGTGTGGCATGGAAGGAGGGATGGCAAAGGGCAGTCCCTGAACAAGAAGAGGATGGGCACTCCTGTGGTGGCACTGACTGGATGCTTGTGAGCTATTGCAGCAGGAGAAAAGCTCCTTCACCACCTGTGCAGGACCTCAGTAGGTGAGACCAGGGGCTGTATTAGGGTAGGAGTCCAAGCTGGTTGAACCTGATCTGTGCTCTAGAGCAGTGTGAGCCTCTGAAGTGGTGTTTGTCACCTCCAACGAGCTTCCTGCTGCTCTGGTTCTGCTCAGGGCTTTCCTAAGAAGGATCTAATCAGGATGTTCCTGAGCTGCAGGTATCATAAGGTAGCTGCAGGCAGCACTGTTTGATGTGTTCTGTGCTCCCACTGTGAGGAACCATCCTGATCTCAAACAGCCTAGAGTCAATCAATACAGGGAAAACATGGATAGGCAATGGTGGGTAAGGAGGCAATGTCTTTGATGTCCAAGAAATCAGTGCAAGAAATAATGGGATAAAAGCTGCAGGAAAACCAGGAGTGAATAGGCAATTATAGTTTAAACTCCTCTTCCCAAGGAGACCTGTGGTCTTCTTGCATAGATATTTATAGTATGCAGTCTGCATTTTAATTGTCCTTTGAGGGACTAAGCTTCATGAGATGAATAAAGAACAGTAATACAATGTCGTAATGTACTTAGTGAGTATTTCATATAACAACATGACAAGTGTCCTGTTTCCATTTGCCCTGGAAGCTGTGGCCTTGATTTCAGCACTGATAGCGATGCTGCAGGAGCAGCATCAAACTGGTGGTGGTGTGGAGTGACAGGTTCTCTGCTGTGCTGGGATGGATGCACCAGCTAGGAATGGCTCTGTGGGATAGCATCACCTCCAGACGCAGGCAAATGCAGGCCACAGCCACGGAGTTTGAGGGCTTTGTGATTTGTCTGATGAAAAGTGGGTCTCTGAGACATTCATTTTTATGAACCTTTCCCCCCATTTCTGCTGGGAGACCATTAAACAAGAGGAGCCACTGTCATGTAAGATAAGTACCCCAATAAAGCAAGGAACAGAAAGATCAGCAGAAAGAAAGTGCTTCTTTAGCATTACTGCAAGTGCATGCCATCTCCTGGGACTGTGAGAGAAAGGAAAAAACATCACAAAACTCCAAAAGCAGAAGTTAAATCCTTACTAAAGACCAGAGGCATGCAGACCAAGGTGCAAATGCCAATGTCTCCCTTTCAAGTTTTAGAGCTACATATAAAGAAAAAGCTATTAATCAGGTAAGCTGCAAGTCAGATCCCATCCTTTTGCTGACCCTAATGTCCAAAGATGGATGACACATAATTTCATCTGAGGTGAGGTGATGCTGCCAGCTCTTCCAAGACATAGGACAGATGTGAAAAGAGTGGAGCAACAAGGAAAAATCTTGATCCACCTCAGAAGGGAAGTTCACTGTCCATTTGACAAAACAGACCAGTCATTGCCTGCAGCACTTGTCAACTTCCTTAAAGCCCCTAGACACACTGGGACACACCTAACATATCAAGAACTTCCAAAGTGCTGAGGATGTATAGTTTCCTTCTTCGTAGCAACATTAACCACAAAGAAGTCCAATTTCTGCTTAGATCAAAGAACAAAAGCTCTAGGAATCCAACATCTTGGGAAAAAGATGTTTAGAACATACGTACATAACAGCAGCTTAGATGACTATTTACTGTGATCTTGCAGTCTGAAGTGAATATTACTTTTATGACCAACTTTTGATTTGTCACCAAGCCTTTTGGCTCAATGCCTGTGATCCAAGGACCAGCTTTGGGTTAGAGCTTGATTTTGGGATGCTTTAAAGCCTGGGTACTTTTTCTGGACTTCTACTGAGAAGGTTCCATGAGCTCTTTCTATCAATCACCATGAGGGTACCAAGTGCTTTTCTAGAGCATTTTTCTCTTGTGGACCCAGAGAATCATCTCCAGGCAATCTCCAAAAGAAGAACTGATTGGTGTGTTCCCAGTCCTTTTAAGCACTAGCAAAAAAGGAATAATTTACCCATCACTAGAGTCTGAGACATGCCATCCATGTGCTCACTTGCCTTGCCCCCTCTCCTGTCTGTGTCTCAGAGCCCTGAGTCATGCAGATGATGGCTGTGTGCTGACACAGGCAGCAGTCCAGCCATTAGTTACTGTGTGGAGCACTGAGGCCATAAGTTTCATCTGAACTCACCAAGGTACAGCAGAAGCAAAAGGTCTCCAAAGGCAGAAGTCTCCTGCATGCTGTTGCAAGGATGGAGGAGACTGGGTTGCTAGGAAGGGCAAGAAGCTTCTTGAAAACCTGCCTTACCTGCAGGAGCATCTCTGTGACAACTTTGCTCTGTCAGGTTGTTGCCTTCATCTGCACAAAGTGGCATTTTGAGGAGAGGAGCACTGGATCCCTGATGGCAACAGCTGTCCTCTTGTGAACTGATTCATTTGTCAGCAGTGACTCTGACTGCAGAGCAGAGCTGTGACCCGTGAGCTGCCTTGTCAATGTGCAAACACTGGCTGTCTAAATGGACAGAAGAAAAGCAGCAAACATCTAACTTCCCAGCCCAGAGTGAGATTCCTTTCTGCTGTGCTTCCAGCTGGGGCTGGGGGATCATGAAAGAGGATGTGCAAACACAGTGTGCAAACAGCGTTCTTCAAATTCCCTGACCTGTGTTGAGGTGGTTTGCTTTGTTTTAGCTGACAGCACGAGTGACGTGCTGTCACAGTCGCTGACAATGTACAAGGTGCATGCCCCCTGCAAGCAGTGATCCTGCTGGGCTCACCAGCTCGGCTGGACAACACCTAGGGAAGTGCTGCAGCAATTTCTCCTCACCATTTTATATAATGCTATATACTACTACCCTGTTTGTACGTTCAGCAGGTGATTCCGATCAGGGGTGACGTGCCTCAGATTGCTGTCACTATCTATCAATACAGAGCTCTTCTGCAGAAGGATGCTGATGTGAAATAGGCCTGTAAGATGGGGCTGGAGGAAAAAGGTTGAAGGAGTGCAAATTGTATGGAAATGCATGATTTGGACATGATGGGGTCTGATAAGCACTAGGCAAGGATTTTATAGGCTATGCTCTATGCATTGCTCTGCAAAATGCACTGTCACTTACCTGTCATTAGCACACTGGGTGCTCTTCCCGTGCTTCACTTCTCACCTCTTTCTCCCTTAAATGAGGATCCATCTGCTCTTCTGGCCGCTCCAACCAAACATGATAGCAAGGGAGATCTGCATTAACACTCGGGATCTGCTGTTGGTCTCCAGTGAGTGTACAACTGTGTCCCAGCCCCTCTCCTGCTCCTCCAGACCGCTCTGGCTGCTGAACCACACTGGTGCTCTGTGAGCCAGAGATCTGTCCTACTGCCATACTCCAGGGCTGCTGCTCTTCGCCTTCGCTCTTCACATTTTCTGTGATCTGCTCTGTTCACCAAGGCCAGCAGGAAAATCCCTGCCATATATCAGGTATCAAGGCATGGCCCCCGTATCAGAGATGAAGATGTGGAGCAATCAAAACATTTGGTAATACTCTGTCTCTGTTTCACAGCCCTGCTGCTTAGTTGCTGGTGTTTTACCAGATATTATCCCATCCAGGGATTGTAACAGCATGTAGGAATACGTGTCCTTTAACAGCTCAGACTTTAATCTATCTTAGTAAACAATTGTGCACATCTTGTTTTAAGTTAAATATTTTGCTCAAATAATTTAGCTGCACAAATACAGCAAAATCTTACAAGAAAGCTGGAAAGAAACTTTTTACAAGGGTATGCAGTGAGAAGAAAATGAGCAGTGGATTTAAAGTGAAAGAGGGTAGGTTTAGATTAGATGTTAGGAAGAAATTTTTCACTATGAGGGTGGTAGTCATCTGAGCCAGGATCTTCTGCTATTCTTTTAGTCTCTGAATGTGCTTTTGGGGAGGGGCATGCTGCAGCCAAAAGCATGTGCCTTATAAAGGATGTAGAAAAACTCCTAAAACAGAGAAAGCACCAAAAAAAAAAAAAAGGATGTAATATGTTGAGGAAATGTGGGAGCTTCAAAGGTTTTGGGATGTTCAGACTGCTGGAAATCAAACTGAAACATTGTTTGATTGTGGTCTGGAAAACCTTGATAGGAAGAAAATATCAGTTAGTGAATGGCTCATTAAGCTCAGGGATGAGGAAGGTATGATGAGTTACAGTAGCTGGATGCTCAAGATGGAAAATTTGAGTAGAGAAAGAAAAGGTGCTGATATGAACTTGACATGAATAGCTATTAGAGCAGGCAGACAGGGAAAGAGCAGATTCTCCACCTCTGAAGGATTCCCAGCATCAGCAGGATACTTCTCTGGAAGACTCTGGCTGAACACAGATTGCCAGGCTTGAGGAGAAGAGCAAGAATATCCTATAGTAGCTGTGACATGTCTGGTGTGGTGAGGGAACCCGCTGTTCCCAAAAGGACTTAAACTCTCTGGATCAGTGAGCATAAGGAGTGGGATCTCATTTCATCTTGCTGCAGTTATCAATTGTTTTGTTGGAAGTCCCCAGTTTAGACACATGCATCAAGCAGAGGCACATGCAAAAAGAGTGTACTGCCTGTCGCTGCACTGAGCTCGACACCTATGGGACCTACAGAAATGAAAAATCTACCTATTAAATTAAATTAGTACCACTAAGATGTCAACAGATAGACTGGTCAGTTTTCCAGAGGGATGATTTGCTGCCAGGGGTGCCTTTAAAATTAAACATTATATGACAAGTAAGCCTTTTACAACAAATACCAAGGAGTGGTTTGAGTGGAAGATGCAGAAAATAGGGCAGCCTAATCAGAGGCAGGCTGAAACCAATCTCCTGCTGTCCCTGACCCAGAGACTCACTGTGCTGAAATCTCTGCTGCATAAAGACAAGGCACATCCTTGCCTGTGCATTGCAAGGAAGGTCATCAGGGATTTACAGGAATGACACAGGAGAATCTGAAACCTTAAATTTGCATTCTCAGATTCACCCCCGCATTAATCTGTACCCTATTAGAATGAACTGGTTTCAGCTTTATGCCACAGGTTCCCCTGCAATACAAAATCCAGGTAAGGGATTAAATTAACTGTGCAAAACCACACTTCTCTGAATTCAGACATTGATTTGGTGCTTGCCTTAATTTTCACAATATTTTTAGTATAAGAAAGAAACAGTAAAATTTGTAGGACCATAATGAACAGATTGTTTTGAAAGGGTCAGGCTTTCTCTCAAGAAAAGCTATTTTTGTCTGTTTTTAAAAGAAAATAATAGAATTATTTTTGATGGCCAGCCAGTTCAGAAAATAAACTGCCAGTGTTATGCTGAACTGGTCTATTAGTATGGATACCAAGAGGCACTCTGCTCTTGGTTTACATTGTGAAGGAATGGTTTCACATGCTAATGGCCTCTTTCTGTCAGTGTCCTACAAATGGAATCATAACAGCATCTTGCAGTTTTGCCTGGATGCTTGCAATTGTGCAACAATCTCAGCAGAAATCCATGCTAAATCCTCACCCTTGCCTTCCAAGAAGTGGGTAGCTTTTTAGAAAGGACCCCAAACCACCTTTGAGCACAGTAACCCCTGGCAGATGCATTATTTGTGTTCAATAATATTGTTTTTGATAGGGTTCACATCAATTTGAAAGAGCATTTTAAAAAGGCAGAAAAATTCCTTCCATAACTACAGCTACACCAACTTAATTTACAAACTCCTATAAATCTGTTGCCACATGGTAATAGTGGTATTTAATCTTTGTTCTAATATCAGATTTATACTGGTTTGGTACACTCAGTGCCTTTCATTGCCAATTTCATCCCAAGTGCCCTTCATTTTTCAAAGATGGATAAAGGAAAAAATTCTCTAAGACGTGAGTGTCTGGAAATGCACCATAGTGCAGGTTTTTATTCTCCTGGGAGAGTAAAATAGTTGTGTCAAAAGCTGGGAAGGGAAGGGAAGGGAAGGGAAGGGAAGGGAAGGGAAGGGAAAGGGAGACTGACTTAACTGACAACTGCTCAGAAACTTAGACTGATCATAAAATGCTGAATCTCAACCACACAAAAGCACAGAATCCTTGTCCCCCGTGATCCAGATCAATTAGTCATTCTTAGACACACTTGAGAATCTGGGCCTGAAATTCTGATTTGAGAAACAAAATACTGAAAATGTACTCTCTTTTGCATCACAGTTTGCCCATGGAGGAACCAACAGATGCACTTTTGAGAGCAACAGAGTGCAGACAGATTTCTTGGTACTAAGTGAGAGCCATAAGTCAACTACTTCTGTTCTTGATGCTGCAGTTATTCAATACATTCTTCAAACCATCAGTTTTCCCAAAACAGGTTAAATTAAAATCTCTAAAATTCAATCCCCAAATACTTATTTTAAAATAAGTGACAATCATCACCGCATAGCATTTCTTTCCCTCTTTCAAGCAGCAATCCTTTTATCAAGAGGAGTAAAAAGGTAAAGTGCACATAGCCCTTCTGCCCATGATGAAATTCTTAGTTAGCCCAGAGCACCCACAGAGCTCTACTGGAGCCATGGATGGTGCTGGGTTTTGGACTGGTGAGCCTGGTGTTCAGGTGAGTTTGGCTCAGTAGGAAGTTAGGAGCAGGGGTGGGTGATTGGATATGCTGTACAGTCCTGCAGTGCTTCTTGCCCCCTGGACCCTGGTGCAGTGCCAAGGGGTGCCTGGGTGCAGCTGTTATATTTGCATGGGTCTGGCACCCACTGTCAGCTGCGGAAGTCAGAGGTCTCCACCCTTGGCCTGAAGCAGAGTTAGTGAAACCTTGCTGAGAGTAGTAGGAACAATAAAGAAAAAAACCCCATACATCTAAGGAATTAAATACATGATTGAAATATTTTGAATAAAATTAAATTGCACTTGGAGTTTTCCCTCACATCAATCAAGCCAGCTATTAAATATTTTTATGTGAACCTTAGGAAGATTTGATGCTATAAACCATTAAACCCAGATATCATAATTCCCCCATGGCCAGTATGAACATTATATTAATCATGCAGCACCCACTGGAAGCTATTTATACTGTACTGCTTTTGTCCAGTCCCCTAAACTATTACCATCCATCTACTACATAAATTTCCTGTAATGGATTTTAAGAAGTCCTCTGTGCACATACTGACTGGGTGATCAGAAGAATTGGATTTTTTTCTTCCCTTTCAACATTTCAACCATTATCTTCAGTGCCTCATATGCTTCAGTTTTTTCCAGGTGTGCTTTAGGGAAAAATGAAAATAACCCACCTCCAGCATAGGCTCAGCTTCTTAGGAGAAACTGCAAGTTTTTGCTATTACTTGAAACGAGATGTTCTGTTGCAGAAGATCCAGTTAGAGCCATTACTGTTCCCTGTATCCTCTGGGCAGGAAGTCTCTTCTCAGGCTATTTATCACTTGCTAATTTTTTCCTATGGAAAAACAATAAACAAAAAACCCAAAGGATCCTCATTGGTAATGCTGTTCATATTACAGATAAAATTGCCAGAAGAAATATATAGTTTGACATAAGAAAATTTTTCTATGAATCTAGACGTAATCATACAGATTTTCATTCCTGTCAGCACAGCCATTTGCAGGTCTGCATTAAACAATGAATTTCAATGGCACTGCTGTAAAAGCGTCACTCAGCAGCTCTGAGTTTCTTCTGGGTCTGATGGTAACAGATCGTCTAAGAAATCTGGACACGTTCATTTTGCCAAGGGATCATGTGTTGCTGGAGGTAATGCACATCAGATGAGATGTCACACTCTCAGAAGAAGTGCAGAGGCGTTAAGACAAGCCAAATTCTCGGCTGTTTATATTCTCCTTTACCAATCAGGGTATCAGGATGCAGACTGAATTTATAAATACTGGAACAGGATTTGTAGCATGACAGAAGCTCTTGGAGAGAGAGAGATATGGGTTTGACTCTTTTCCATATTATCTCTCAAAGAAAAGTGATTACCTATGTTCACAGTTTAAATTAAACAAATATGTTTGGTTGTGGAGCAGTAGAGATTTCAGAAGAATGCTTCAGACATGCTTAGGGTTGTTAGGGGGGAAGCAGAGAACAGCAGCCAGCTGTGTTTTGTGCTGCACAGGTTTCCAAATGCTTCAGAGCAGCCCTGAGAAATCTTGCAAAAATTGTAGAAACAACTGTCTCCAATGAACATTAGCTCTTAGCTCCCATTTCAAAGCCATTTTTGGGTCACTGCTAACTTCCCTGAAGAACAAGTGAGCAGAAGAAAACCTCTGTTGGGGATTAAATGAGAGCCAGAGACATGGCTGTAGTTTCATTGTGGCTGTGGAGGCACTGGTGGAGCAGGGAGGGAGGACTGGTAGGATGTTGTATTGGGTTTAGCTGGGGAAAGCAAGAGTAGCAACAAGAAGACAGAGTCTAACGGCATGTCCTTAGCTTTTTGCCTTTCAGTCTTTTTGCCTATCATGGTTTGACTAATCCTTTAAATATATTTTGCGTTCATTTCTCAAATAAGCAGCAGACATATGGTGCTAATGAGAAATAGAGAGGGTTTGTTTTTTTTTAATGAGCAAGAGCAGCTGGTAAGCAGAACATAAAATTAAAAATGGAGGGGAAAAATAGGCTCAAGGGGATAAATAAGGTTATTAATCACAGCAGAAATCCTCAGCTCTCTCCTCTGATGAGAAGCATCAGGTGGAATGGGACACTGGTGACCTTGAGACAAGTATATGACAGCCTTTTGCCCTAGATGAAAAATAAGTGACTATCTGATACATTCAACCGTGTCACAGCTCTCCATGGCAGCAGAGATGCTCTGTCCTGCCCCCGTGCAGACAGCCTGGCTGGTGGCAGCCCCTCCAGCTGTCCCAGACTCTCACAGCATGGTCCTTAATTCGGGAGGGAAGCCTGAGACACCTTGTGGGTGCCATCTGCAGAGGGACAGGTGAGCACAGACCAGCAGGCATGCATCTGAAAGGGAAATAACTAGAAAGTGGTTAAAATTGCACCGCTACAACCAGGGGTAAATTTGCCATTTCTGAGTGGTGCTGTATTGCTGGGAGGATTTGTGGCAGATGCTCACAGCTTTCTTTCAATGAAACCCACTTCATTTTCTGCTATTTAAACATGTCATCCTAAGCAATACAGAGCAATAAGGGAGCTCTCCCAGGATGCACCTCTGTCTGAGAGGCTCAAAGTAACGCAAAGAGCCATCCTGCCCAGCAGCCCAAGGTTTCTGCTGCACTACACTGCTGTTTTTTAAAATCAAGCCTATTTCATTTAATGGCTTGAGACACACAGAGCTGAGCTCACAGCTTCAGTGCTAGCTTACATTCACCAGGAAACACACAGTTTTCATGACTGCTGAATCAATCTGCCCTTTCCACTCAATAGAACTTCTCTGGATTGTCCTGAAGCGTGTTCCTGCCAGAAGCCTCCTGCTCACATGGTTACTGCTGGCCTGCAGTCAGGGTGCCTCCTACCCCATGCTAGGCAACACCTGAGTCACAGGCATTACCCATCCTGTGATGCAGGGAGCCTCAGGCTCTCCTGGGCCCTGAGCACCTCCAGCTACACTGGTTCCCCGGCTGAGGTTGTCCCTGTCTATCAGAACCTGTGCCTTTTCCAGAGACACATGTGTTTTTCTTAGGTATGTCTGACTCTTAAAGTCAAGTTGTCTTCTGGTCTTTGCACATGCCTGGCCACGAAAGATAGAACTTATCTGGTCTAGTTCTAGATGTCTGTATTGAGCCAGTCTGTTCCTGCAATCCAAGGACAGAGGAAGATGGTGGCATTTGTCTCTCCTAATACAGACACAGCAGTTTGGACAGGTTAGTATCTTTAGAGACCTTTCTCTATTTTGGCCATGTCAAGGACAAAGGGTAGTCCTATCCCTCCCTATGCTTACTGGAGTACGCTTTGGTCCCAGTACCTGTGGGGCAGAAATACAGTTGTGGTCCCAATTCCTTGCTCCTCTTAGCAGGCTAAGGACGTTTATGGACACCGGTGTTGCTTTCAGTGTCGGTGCTGATGATTGTGGGGAGGGACAGGCATGGCCCTCTAGCTAATCTTCATCTGAAAGGATCCAGTTTGTATCCCTTCAGACACACTTTATGACGTGCAGAAAAAGTGTGTGGCTGCAGTGTGCATTCTTGATCTGAACTACAGCACTGGTGTGGATGTACCTTACGAGCACTTAACGGACTGCAGTATGAACATTGCCCATTGCTGGCTTCTGTGGCATTACTGACCTCATAATTATTATGCTGAGGGCTGCTGCTGATTTACACAAAACAAAAGCAGCCTCTTTTCTGGAAAGAATCTTTGGCAAATTATTCATCCCTCAAATTTTACCCAGAGCATGCCCTTAATTTTCAGAGTCAAATGCATGCGGCAGTAAAGTGACTACTCTGAGCAGGAGTCTGTGCCATGCCTTTTCCTCCTTGAGCAGTGTAGTCACCTTTCAGTCCTCTGAGGTGTACTGGAGGTTGCTTTTTCTTATAATTGAGCAAAATGTAAGCAGACCAGCCGTTGTAACAAAGGATTATGACTTCTTTACAAGGTGAAATCATAAGAACCTGGCTATACGGGAGAAAGTTCTTGTTTGAAAAGTAATTTGAACAAGTAGCAAAGAGAATCCTCACAGCTGAATGACACTAAGTGGCTTTTTCTATTTAATAAATATAAAAAATATCTAAATCAGTTGGATGAAAAATGGAAGCACTCAAACCCTTTAGGGGCACTTTTGCTGTCTTGCAGGATTGGATTCCTTTTTCATCTAGGATGAGAAGAATTGGAAAGGCAACAGTGGGAGATGATTGCTGCTGCTAGCAGCAGTGAAGAATGAGTGCAGATGTATTAGGTTTTGCCCCCTACGTGGTAACAACCTTTCTAGGAACAAAGAGATGCTGTGTGCCATGGGATTTGATGGAAAAGATGGGTGTAGAACTTCCGGGACATACTGAACATGCTGGATTCAGAGACAGGAGAAATCATTCCAAATTCATTTGCTTCTTATGTCAACCTGTAAAGCCTTTGGTGGACGTAGGCATCAGGCATGCTGTGGCAGCCCAGCTCTGTGCCTAGAAAATGCTCTCCTGCTGCGTGCCCAGTCCCAGCAATCTCTTCAGGAAAAGACTCCACGTGGCTCATTCTCAGCAGGACTGACAAGTGCTATTTGAGCTGTTTGTGCTGTGAGATTCTCACAAGCCCATTGTGGGGGATGCACATTTTCAAGATCTGGCTAGGTTGGCTCTCTCTTATTCACTCCCCTATGGTAATTGTGCTGATATTTTTGCTACATACTGTGCTGAGAGGGAAGGGTCCTGTGGTGTGCCTGAATGTTGCACAGTTTAAAACAACACAGTGCTCCCTCCTGCCTCTCCCAGACCCCCCTCAATCTCTTAGAAGGGAGAAAAAGGCCCACGTAAAAGGGATGTTAATGATGATGTTATTCAAATAAGCAATGAACAAATAAAATGGTATTTAGGCATTGCCTTTGCTTCTTAATACATTTCTTCAGGAAAAATTACCCACAGTGGTACTTAAACCTCCTTGGGGGGTCTGTAGCTCTTGACAGTGTTTTCTTTCCTGCCTGCTACAGTTTGAGGGGAAAAAATATTCTTTGTTATACTAGCACAGCCCACAAACTTGCTGAGGCCCAGATGCGAAACTCTTGTCTTAGAAAGAACAAGGAGGAAATAGAAATCTGAAAACAGGGAAAAATACCAAGGGAAACATTTGCAATTATATAAAGTTCTTCCTTCTGATTTAAATATTTCTGTAACTTATTATGAAATTCAGTGTTTGTAAGTAAGAATAAAAGCTCTTTGTATGGAACAGTTGCTGGATAACATGTTTGTGCAGAACAGAAATATTTCAGGGTGAAAAAATTAATACTCAGAGGGGACTGAATGGCTCAAACTATGGCTAAGCATATGGAGACTGCGATGAAGAGCTTAGCACTATGAAATTCACCCTGGTCAGTAGAAATGGAAACTAATTTCCAGCTAGCATCTTTTCTGAGGCCATTTGTTAGAACCTGTCAAGTGGATATGACCTCTCTTTCCAATCTCAGAGGGTTTGTTGCTTCTATTTCCCGTTTACAGGGTGTTTATCACCAGGGCAAAAAGCAGTCTTAGACATTACACTGGAAAAAAAGCCCCTAGCCACAGAAATAGGTACAGTTAGTATAATTCCTGCAAGGCAGGGCAATAGCATGTTGTAGGAAATCTGCACAGCCATGGATCAGGCATTGGAGAACAGTTTTGACTGTAGTCAAAATTCCATGAGCTTATGCAAGTATGTGGCTTGGTTGACTTTGTATGACAGTCAAATCACGAAATTAGAGGTGTCACAAAGCTCAGTCAGGAGAGGGGTTGCCTATTTGACTTTTGAATCCACTCTGGTGTGAGGGATGCAGGAAAGGAATGAAGCCTCACCACCTGAGCCAAGGACAGAACACTCATCAAGACCGATTTGAATGATTACAGGATAAAAAGGCAGGAGAGTAATACTGACAAAAGAAGTTTTAAGGAAATGAAATTATTCCAGGAGAGCTTTGCTTTTACTGATTAAGAATTGAAGAGCTGCTGAGTGTGGACTTATCTCAGTCATGTTAATTTATCCAGCATAGTGGATTGGTTGAACTCTTAAAAAAAAAAATCTCATCATTAAAATCCAGAATAGATTAGATGACAACTGTAATCTATCAGCCATGATAATTTCAGCGTATGTTAGAACTATGACATTTTAGCTAACTGTATCTGGGAGCTATCTGAGTTGGTGAGGAGGTCTGTCTGCCCGTGGAGAAAAGCTCCTTTCTATCCTGCTGCAGCATGATCAATGTACCCCCCAAATAATATCTCCCTCTCAGAAAATCAGTTGGAAAGTGTTGGCTGGGAGCAAGTCTATAGACCTGCAGGTCAGCTGTGCTTTTACCGGTGCAAGCCAGAAGTGGCAGAGCAGGGAGAATTACAGCTGTGACTCTTCTGGTGACATTCTGGAAGAAAGCCTGTTGTGAGAGGGCTTGGCAGCTGTCAGCCCCCATGACCTGCAGGACCACTGGGAGCAGGAAGTGTGAAACATCCCTCTCTGAGTTCACAGAATCACAGAATCGTAGAACATGCTGAGCTGGACAGGATGCACAGTATCCCCTGAGTCCAACTCCTGGCCCTGCACAGGACCACCCATCTCACACCATGTGCCTGAGAGTGGTGTCCAAATGTTCCTTGAACTCAGTCAGGCTGGTGCTATGACCACTTCCCTGGGGAGCCTGTTCCAGTGCCCAAACATCCTCTGGGTAGGGAACCTTTTCCTAATGTCTAATCTACACCTTCCCTGACACAGTTTCAGGCCATTCCCTCAGGTCAAGAAAGTGAAGAGATCTGTACCTGCTCCTCCTCTTCCCCTCACGGAGAAGCTGCAGACTATAAGGAGGTGTCTCCTGTCTCCTCTTCTCCAGGCTAAACAGACAAAGTAAACTCAGCAGCTCCTCATACGGCATCCCCCCAAGGCTCTTCACCACCATTATTGCCCTCCTTTGGACACTCTCCAATAGTTTAATGTCTTTTTTATATTGTGGCACCCAGAACTGCCCCCAGGACTGGAGGTGAGGCCACCCCAGTGCAGAGCAGAGCAGGACAATCCCCTCCCCTGCCCAGCTGTGATGCTGAGCCTGATGCCCCCAGGACAGTGCTGGCCCTCCTGGCTGCCCAGTTCCAGAGAGAAAATGTCCATGACAGTTTTGGCTGCACTCACAGGCAGTGTGCAAGGTCAGTGACACGTCCTGTCTTGACATCAGTGACCATATTTTCAGTTGTTGCGAGGCACATGTGATGCAGAGCACAGAAACCTGTGAGACTGTGTGGGACCTCACTAGAGTGGCTTCCTTCTCCTGTGGAGACTCAAGCTGATAGTTTCAGCTCCAGCAAGAGATTTCTATAAGTCGGATCGCTTGGTTTCACTACAAATTGATGGGTATAAACATATCAAACTCTGTTTGCATGCCCCACTTGGGAGAATACCATAACCTGAAATTTCAAGGATCCATAAAGATTTAGACACAGTGGTTGCTATTCCTTTTTTCCCACTGAGAAGGTGCTTTTGATTCCATAGTGCTCTCATTGCCTTGAGTCTGACCCAACTGAGCCTATGGGCAGGCTGTACCACAGTTGCTACTTGAGCCTTACCGTAAGTCATTCTCATTTACTTGGTGACCTACTTTCAGCTGTTTTTACCTGCAACATATGAGAAGTGGCCCGTACCCCGTCCCTGCCTGAGACGAAGCCCTGCATGTGCGCTGGAGGGCAGTGGGCCATGCTCCCCTAGAGACTCCCAGCTGGCTGACAGCTTCCCATCCTTACTGTGTGCTCCTGCTAGGAGGTGACACTGCAGCCACCACAGCACAGTCCCCTGGCAAAGCACAGCCTGCACAGGATGAGACTAATATCAGCTTTGTGTTTCTTTCCTGAGCAAGGAGGAAAAAATACCTTCCTTTCTTTGCAAACTGACTGTATGTGCTGTAGATCATTTCCATCATATCTTTGTCTGTGTTACCTGCATTAATTTAGTACAGCGTGGGATGAAAATGTGCCCCTGAGACTAAGCATGTATGTAACTTTAACTACCAGCTGCCAACATGGATGCAAAGTTGTCTCTTCAAACTACGCATGAAAGTCTGTGGATAGTGACATTAAGTAACTCTCTTTTTTGCAATGCAGGCATTACATTCTTTTAGTGCATTGACACATCATTATATTTCTCAACAAGGCAAATTAATGCAATGATATGAAGTTTTGTTTTGAGAGCCTGAGGATTTTTTATGGTTTTGGGAGCCTGCATTAAGACAGACTGTAAAATGGGGTGTAAATATTAAAATGATGAGTTATTTCTTCCTGCTTGCTAAGGAGAGCAGAACCGCTGGTAGAAGCCAGCATATCCCATATGGATTACTTCTATTATATTTTAACAACTGCTGCGTGTACTAATTGCTTCTAGTTCATAGGGACCAAAGATAATGTTATGAATACTCAAAGGAGAACTTACATTTTGTGCATGACATCCATGGCTCACCATCTCCTCAGCTGGCTTCTTTGTCCTGCTCTTGCTGTGAAGACACCCAGGTGGGATCTTCCTTTACTGGCTTTTTTTTCTGTCACCAGGTTCGATGTCACTGTGAAGATGTGCACTAGTCTTGAAACACTTGTTCCAGGGTCTAGCTGCATGACAGCCTGTCCCAGAGGTGCCTACAAAGATGGATTGTCCATGTCCTTCTGATTAGGGGCAGACAGGGTGTGTGTTGCCAGAATAACTGTGGTACAACCTTGGGCCTGCACGGCTCTTTTTTGTTCTCAACCCCAAGAGCTATGGGCACCATTTTATCTGTGACAGCACAGCCTTTATCGAGAAAAAAGACTGGGGCTGGGTAGGACTTCAGTCACCATGCTGTGTTTTCTGTTTTGTGCACCACTTCTTCCTGCTAGTACCAGTTGTCAGCCCATCTACTCTGACTAGCCAAGAGATATCCAGACAGACTTACTGTGCCACTCCCTACAAAAAGGACATTTCCACACAAAAGCTGACCAAGAAAATGTAGAAATTAATATTCCACAGGATTCTTCATTCTTCAGTTTCAGTGTATAAACTTGCTTGGCTTTCCTTTTCTTGCTTCAAAGATGTATAATCAAATACAAAAATAAACACGGCTGGAGCTCTTGATGTCTCCTCCTGCAAATTCACTGTGTCATGGACATTTGTAGTTTAAACCTGCACACTGCTGGATGCTGGCATTTGCTTGAGCTGCACCCCACCTCCTTGTCAGGGGAAGGGATGGGGGAGCACAACTGCACCCTGATTTTCCTATGGAGAAAGCCTGACCATAGCAGCAAGGCGCAGTGCTGTGTGCTCTTAGCTCAGGAGGAAGCTGGAGATAATCTCCTTACATACATTTAACAACATATGCTTAGAAGGAGTTGCTGTTCAATAGGTGCTACTGATATATCATCCAAACTTCTGCAAACCACAGGACTCATCATTCTGCTTTGCACCCAGCAGTTTGTGTTTGATCACAGTAGAACTCGTATATTGCCATGCATAATGTTCAAAAAAGCCATCCAGCCCTCATGTGACACTACAAAGGGGGAGAGAATATACCATTTACCATGGTCATGTGTTCTGTTGGTTAACCATCTTTGTTTTTATAATTGCATGCCTTATTTCTAATTTAAATACATCTGTCTTCAGTTTCTAGCCGCTGTAACTAATTTTTTTCTCTGCAAGATGAAGAAGGAATGTGGTACTGAACATCTCTGCAGTCAGGTCACCCTCCAGCCTTCTCTTTGATACAGCAGCCACAATGAGTGCTTTAACCCTTGTGAAGTATTTTCCACAGTCCTCAAATAATTTTAATTTAATATTTTAAAAAAATCTCAATTTTTTTTGTCAGATCCTTGAGTTGAGCAAATTATTCCAGTAACAATTTCTGTAAACTGGAATAATCTGAGCTGCCAGCCACTGCCTGCTCCTTTGAGGTGCTCCTTCCATGCCCATGAGACCTCACAGCTCTCAAGCTTGTCCATTTTGACCCCTTCTTCCTGGTGTTCCAAAAACCAAGGATGCTGCATCTCTTACTCCAGATATAGAGCAAGATATATTTGACTTCACTTCCCAACACTTCACTCTGAATCTCAGTTGCTGTGGTTTAAAGGAAAGGCAGATAAACCTCTGAAGAATCACACCTTGAAATCCGGGTTTGTCTCTGTGTTCTCTGCTTTCATTAGTGAGCTACAAAGGCTCCTCTGTTTGTTTTCTGATTCTTCAAATGTACCCTCACAACTGGGAGGACAGAGCCATCAAGAGGAGTGAAAATGGGTGTTCCCTTGACAAGAGGGTGATCAGTCCCAATTCATCCAGTTTAAGGAGGACTGAATTCTGTGTCTCCCCCTCCCTGGATGATTGCTCTGATCACCAGACTTTTCTACCACCTTCAGCATAAAAAACAAGGAATGAGGCAATGCTGTGTAGCCAGCAGAAAGCTAACAACTTGGGAGCAGAAGTCTGTTTAAGAAGATGCATCTCCTTAGGTACAATGATAAAAAGGCAATAAGTTAAAGTTTGTTCCAGACCAGATGCTAACATTTGAATCTCAGAAGGCTAGTCCAGTTTGAAATCCATAGTTGGGTGGCCAGAGGTGCTATTTAAGCTGCTTCATACAGCTAGAATCAATATCTCCAGTTTATCACACCCCAAAGAATGTCATACTGAAGGACTGAAGTGCCACTTATGCTTCTTGAAGAACATTTTCTTTTTAAATGGAAAACATTTCATCAACAATATTAAATTAAATTCCCCCAAATAGTAAGTATTTGCTCACTTAATGCAACTATTAGTGATAAATATAATTGCAAACCCAACACTAAATTCTTCTCTTGTGGGCATCAGTGTCACTCTGAGGAGAAGGTAGTTCACTGCCATAAATGTACAAAATGTAGGCCATAGCTATTTTATTTTGGGTTTGAAATGTCTTTGATCTTTTTGTTGAGAGCCAGGCAACTGCTACAAATGAGAAAATGGAAGGACACATGACTGAATAACTAATGGCCAATAGCACACAGAATTCAAGCATTCATGCATTAAAGTATAATACTGTGCACACTGACATGTCTCATAAACACCTTTGGATAGAATGCCAAGTCAGTTCACAGCGAACCCTGAAAGATGAAACATTTGTGTTGTGTGCCTTTTGCCTAACATAGCTTAGTTTTATAATTTGATTGTGTAATGTAACAGAGCTTTCAAGTTTAGGAGGCTGAACTGTATTTCAGTAAAAAAAGAAACAAAGAGAAGGCATACTAGATTCCCAGATCGCAGCGTGCAAATACAGCAGGTATCAGCTGTGGGTGAAAATTTTTTATATTAGGAGAATTTCAACAGAAAGGCCTTTCCTTTGGGTGCTGGGCAACTTTTGATTGCCTTCCCTTTGTAGTTCTATGATTTTTTTTCTTTTATCTTGACCATTAATATCAAGACACAAAGCACTGATTCCTTGCCTCTCTTTTAGAAGCATTTTCTAGTATTATACACATTTCTGACTCAGCCAAGATCTTCTCAATGAAAAGCTAAAATGAGTCGGCCTTGAATATTCTGGAAGAAAATTTGCTTTTTTTGGTATGCAAAGTCACTATTCACTCTTCTCCTTCCTCCTGTGTCATGCAGAGCATGTTTGGATTCACATGACCTACACAGTTCATGATACAGTCCAAAAATCCATTGGCACACATCACAGATAATCAGCTGGCTAAAAGTGACTCAGAAGTAATGGATTCTATGGATTGCTTCACAAAACTTCTCAGATAAGGCCCAGATTCATTAGGAACATTTAATTTTTGGTGATGAAAAACTGTTATTCCTGGGGAAATCTTCTTCAGCTGCTGCATTTGGGTTACAGCAGGCTGGATCTATATTCCCTTTTAGTTTTTCCTCATTTGAATGGATTGTAGTTTGTTTGCTCCTTTTGGCTTTTCTGCCCAGAACAGGGTCTTTGCCTCTCTCCTTCTCATGAGATGAAGGTTTGCAGCCCAGCAACCCCAGACCACCTGCACTGAAGCTGTGTCTTCAGATTGCCAAACGTTTAAATACATTTTTTCCAAGAAATTCTACCACAAGCAGTCTGAATTTACAATTTAGTCTCCAGGGACAGACACAGAAGAGCAAACTGTGTCCAAGCATTGTAGACTCTTTCAAAAGACGGGCCTTGCTTTCAACTCAGAGTTGTCCAGATTGCGGCTCAGCTGTAGCACACCTGTGCACAATTCAATGCCTCATTTCCCTCCTCCTTCATGTGTCCTCTGGGGAGCACAGTGCACTTCTGCAGATGGCTTCTTCCTCAACATGTCTCCTGCAGCCCATCTCCTCCCTCCTTAGCTGTTGCCAAGATGGAAATAACCTCATTTCTGCAAAAGTGCATTCCCCAGCTTTTCTCTCCTGCTCAGTTACCTTTTGTTGGATATCCCTCATCAAGTGACTTGTTCCCTACCAGAACAGTCAGTTAGTGACTAGTTAGTGAAAATCCAACTCTTAGCAAACTATATGCTGACCCAAGACTTTTTCATTTATTATTTTCCCCTCATAATCTAGGGTCTCTTAAATGGTCAGTCTCCAAAGTTCATTTGCTTTTCTCTGCTGGTCATAGCCAGGTGCAAGCATTACTCCTGCCATATTCTGGGGATTTTCCTCTGTATGAAACACCCCACTGAGAACACACAGTCTCTGAAAATACTACCATGTGAAATGCCAAGAATTCAGAAAATTCTCGGTTTTGGTAAGTTAAGTGCTCTTGTATAAAACCCACTGTGTTTTAAGCAGCTTGCTCAAACCAGTCCTTTGAGACTGGATGAAGTGTCCCTTTAAAGCTTTGTCTTTCTGTGGAGGAATGACAGTAGTTTTCAATTTTTAATCTTTGTGATAGTTTTCAGTGAAATAAGTGTGACTATATTTCTGATGTTTCCTAAATCTGCCTTCAATCCTCCTTTAGTAAACACATGACAAAAGCAGCTGAGGCTGTGTTTGGTACAACATTCGTTTTTCTTCATTTACCTGTAACAGGACTGACTGCTGTAACATCCTTGATTTGCACGACTGATAACTTTCATTCTGCAAAGGGCAAGTTCTGGCCAAATGATGCCCTTTTACCTTCCTGTTAGCAAGCTTGGTCACCAAATACCTACTTGTTTTGTATATGCCAGGTTAATTTGCCATAAATATGTGTGACTTTGCTTCAAAATCCCTACAAAATGCAAGTTCCTTTTACTCCACAGGCATAATTCTCTCTTGCTTCAGCGCCATCCATTAACAAGCTGCTAAATAGATAAATAAGTAAATAAATAATCAATTTAGAAAAAACACACAGAAAAGTAAGCAGCATAAGAATGGGTGATGTTCCCCAGCAATCTTGGCTTCTTCATATTGCACAGGCTTTCTTGTCTTTTTTCCCCAAGTCAACTGTCAGAACTATTTCAGACAGATAGATGTCCCAGTAAGCTCTAATGTTCCCTACAGATCTCTCCTTGACACAGAGATTATAAAAGCAGTACTCTCAAAGAAATCAGAAACCTTGTATTCTGAAAAAAGCTCAGTTCTCGATCTTCTCTAAGGAAATAGAGTATACTCTAAGTCTCTATTTCAGATAGAGCAAAAAGACCAGAAGGTGCAAGATAAATTTATTTTCCGTACTACCTAATGTTATTTCTATATCTGTATATTTATAAATCCTCCTTTGTGAGTATCTGCACAACGTAAAAAGTGAACGGAAGCGGTATGAGCTATGTTTTGCTCTTGTCAGATGTAGCTCTGAGAAAAATGTGAGAGGTCATGGTCACCCAACAGAAGATGATCAAGAGGCTTGGATTCCCTTGGATGTCTGCCAGTGGATGTCGGCTGATGCTCTTTGGACAACTCACTTGTGTAAACAACTTTCTTCTTGCAGCAAGTGCTTTGAGGCTGTTGACACCCACGAAGTTGTCAGGACCTCGACTACGCATAGCTTGTGAGGGGTGGTTCCTTGTGTGGCACTGTACCCAACGCTGTGTGGAAGCATTGGTTCATAGTGCCACCTACAGAATCAACACTTCCACTTGATGATGAATTGGATTGCCTCTCCCTCTCCTTTCTCTGTTAAGACATACAACTTCATTTAACGTTATGAAGAAATTGTGAAATAGAAGCCTCATGCTTTAAGTGTTAAATTAGCAAAGATTTTCAAGTAAGCAATTATACAGTGCAACAGGGTATTTTTTAAGCATCTCCCTTTAATCTAGGCTATAATGAGGATATTCCTATCCTGGAAAGCAGAATAAAATTGAACTCAATTTCAAGTGGAAAGAAGAAAAATCTGGAACATTAAGAAAAAGATAATCCCTGAGAGAAGTGTGTGGATATTGAATGACATAGGAAAACATGTAACTTATTAGGCCTGAAAATGTGGAATCTAGTTTTCATAATGAAGGATATTTTTATTTTTAAAAATAGAAATTTGATTAATACACCTGTTGCCAAAAATGAAAATGCACCTTTTATGAATGGAATCCTATGTGTAGGATAGGATTATGTGTAGCAATATGTGTAGGATTATGTGTAGCAAGAGATGGTATGTGCACTTGGAGAGCTGCATTCTAGAGCTACAGTCTAAAGGATATTCATGACAAAAGCTTCAGGCACCAGGCTAGACCTTGAAGGAGTGAGACCTGTCATTGGCACATAAGACAATGAAAGCTTCTGTAAAGACAGCTATCCAAATAATATATTGGTATGAAGAAACCTTCCAGAATGGCTTACTTTCTTTAAGGTGTATATATATATATATATATATATAAATTAAGACAAGTAAACTGAACAACATGGAGAAATTTGGACTCCAGACCTCTCTGGATTTCTCTTGTGTTAAATTATGCACCAACTGAGCTTGGGAAACCCACTGACATCACCAACAAGACATCAAGACATTCATTTTTATACCCTGTGTGACCAGTTCTTTTTGTATCAAGTGGAAAAAGAGATAGGGTAGTGCGTGTTAAGAGAATGATTTCAGTGTCAGGTCTGTTCTCCCAATGAAAACTTTTCAGTGAAAACTTGCACACAGATAATTGCACTCCATCAAATGAACACTAATTGCTTCTTGTTCCAGGTCAGTCCAAGTGCTGAAAAGAGGTAAACTCTGGTTTATTTGCTTTCCCCCAGTGCATACCCAATCCTGGAGTTAGTCCTCTTGTGCTGGACTCCTGGACACCTGCCCCAAGGACATTTACCTACCTCTGGTATGTATGATGACAAAGCCCTTGGAAAACAAATAGACTGTGTCTAAAGAAGATTAATTGAAAACAACAATATATGAAGTCATAGCATACCACAGTTGGAGTGTTCCTGTTATACCAAGAGTTAGAGTTGGAGAAAATTTTAAAAGTGATTGTGGAAGCTCTAGCAGTGAATTAATCAGTGGATGATTCCTTCCCCCACTGGCAGTAGTACTTGAGTGGGAAATAATTTAAAACAGGTGGAATAGAAATAGGTGTTATCAGTATGACTGTCATTCTGTTCAGTTTGGGGAATCTTACTGGTCCCTAAGGAAAGAGAAATCACATTCCTTGACTCATGCTGTGCTGGTAAGGCATGATATGTTCAAACTACTGGGATCACATGTTGTATTCAATAGATAGTAGAGAGAAGGAAGAGCTCCCTTAATTAGCATCCCACTTTCTGAAGTACATATCAGTACAAACTGGGCTGAAAATTTCTGAAATAGGAAAGAACTTGAAAGAGAGCTTTTTCAGCCCCTCTGTGAGTAGCTATAAGCTGCATTTCTACATAGTTATCAATTCTTGCACCTTTTCTGCGTGATCTTTGTAATAATAAAGCCCAAGATAAGTTCCTTCCAGTTGAACTACTTGACTTAATGTATGACAAGGTGTAAAATCAAAATACAGAAGGAAAAACTGAATTTAAAATACCTTTTTATTGCTATAAAGCAGGCTGAAGTTGTATATCTTTTCTCATGTTTGCCCTTTAGCTTTTGATGCTCTTTGAATTTATGGCAAAGCACTGAGTGAAAATGATAAATGGGATATAGATAGCGGAAAATGTAAATGTTGCTTGCCAGCCTGAATAATATGAGCAGCCATTCAGTCACTGGAAGACATTCCAGGTTTAAATATACTTTCTGATGCTTCTTCTAGCCCTATGCCTTTTTTTTTTCCATGCCTCTTTCAGAAATACTATCTTACCATGAGCTGTGTGCTCTAACTAGCAAACCAGAAGCTCAGTTGTGGAAATTACTTTCCATTGCTGCTCTGCAGATGTGTACCTTTGTAAGAAAGCACTGCAGCCTCACTGGAACAAAACCTTGGAGCATGAAAGTTAGGATGGCTTTGTTGCTAAATAGTCAGATCATTAACACAGAGAGGAGTCATAAACCATACTTTTGAGATAAGTTGTGTTTGTACAATTTACCCAGTAATTGGGTACTTATTTTTTACCCAGTAGCTGGATAAATGTGTGATAATGCAATATAAACTGAGAGCTCCATGGTGCAAAGACCAGTAATTCCTCTAGTCCTAGGTTAAGTCCCATGATGCTTTGGAGTCATGCAAATAAAATATAGAAATTCAACTCAATCATATATCTTTTAAAAATGGAGTACCCTAACATGACAAGGATAGCCATAGCTTTGAGTGAGGAAGTCTGGGATCAAGTTTCCTTTCTGAGCTGGAACACAGTTGCAGTGAAGGTTGACCACATCTTTAAGACATGTCAGGACTGGGGGTGGATTTTTCTCATCTGTCTTGTTGAAACTGTTCCAATTTATGTCAGAACTTAAATACTCTGGGGCCAGAGAACAAACGAGAACATCCAACTCAGTAAACTTCATACATAGGGCACTCAGAGTGGGAAAGGGAATGATAACTTGTATTCACCCTGTTTTTGAGGGATATGTCTCTACACAAGACAAAACATCCTGTAACATCTGTGGCTGAACATTCCATAATGTCTGTCTTCAGAAAGCTGATCCTCAGTGCAGCTGTTTCTCACAATTCATGAAGGAAGAAGTCTGGTGCTAATCTCAGACAATAAAAAATAGTTAGATCAGTTGTGTGTTATTCAGATGATTACATCCCGAACTTCCTGGGTATTTTAGATACCAAAGGCCCTGAAATGCAAGAGTGTTTGGAAAAGAAAAGGGATTATAAAAAGTTTTAGTTTGTTTTTTTTCTTTCTTAGTGTTGAATCTCAACAAATGCTCAGTTACTTCCACACTCCTGGAAACATGAAATTTTTCATTTTAAAATGCCATCTACAAAATACGGATATTTCCAGAACATTTTTCTTCTCATGGAGGAAAAGAAGGCTGGAGAATGAGGGAAATGTGAAGAAATTCCACCATACCCTCAATGCAGATCAGTTTGAATATAATTCATGGATTCATAGAATAATTTGGGTTGGAAGGGACCTTAAAGATATCTAGTTCCAACTCCTCTGTCATGGGCAAGGACACTAGACCAGATTGATCAGAGCCCCATCCAACCTGGCCTTGAGCATTCCCAGGGGTAGGGCATTCACAAGCTGTCCAGGCAACTTGTTCCAGTGCCTCACCACCCTTAGTAGCATAAAGATAGTAAAGACTTTCTTCTTTTAAAAAAATCTTATTGTTAAAACCAAAAAGCACAATTTTGGTAAGTAACTTACTGATAGCCTCTCCTCCTTCCCTCCCTTTCCCCTAAGTTATGAATTCCACAAACTCACAGATAATGTTAGAAGACTACAATCAGGAATGCCAAACTAGACTTAAAAACAATGACATGACTTGCAGCTAATGATTAATGGGTTCCTTTTATTTGCCTTCAGTTTTTCCTTTGTCACTTTCTTGAAAAAGAACTTTTCTTTGCTGAAAACGAGTTGACCAATGGCTCCTCAGATTCCATAAGAGAAACCCCAACACTTAAGCTAATGGAGAATTTTCATTATCTCTCTCAAAATGCCATGGTGATGAACACTGAGGAAGTGACTATTAATCATTTGTCAGCCTCAGCAGCAATATAAATTATTTTTATCAGGCATTTAACCATATGAGGACAAGAACAGCACAGGACAAATTTTACCAGGACAGACTGCTTAGCCTTTCACATAATTTCTCACACAAAGTCTTGGGTTTTCATTGGTCTGACAGAGTGGAATTTGCCTGGGGGCATCACTGGTGATAGCTATGCCTGTGTGCAAAGTGGGTTATCAGTGAGCAATGCCAGGGCTGGGGTGAGGATAGTGTCTGGGAAATGTGAATCTTAGAGATGGGAGGGTAACAATGCCTCTTCTTTCCTAGTGAAGGCAGGAGGAGTCCAACTTGATGGCTGGAAGTCAATAGGGACGAATTGTTTCAACACAACTGCTCTGAGGAGAGGACTGAATGTCTTTCAGAGAAAAGGACAAAACAAGGCAATTTGCATATCAGAGGAATCCAGTAATGAAGAGTGATCTTAATGTGTTAACTTAGTAAATGTGAGAAAGGCGGGTGTGGGGTTGTCCAATGGGAAGCAAAGATCTGAGAGAAATGACCAGTTGTGTCCCATACCAGTTACCTCCATGACTGGCAGTTTGGAGGGCTGACATGCCCTACAGCTTCCCTCAAATCTCTGACTGTATCCCTTCTCCCCCTGCACACACGGTCTTCTTCCTTGTTCATAAGAATAACCAAACTGCAAATTACTACACCTGCAAATACCCCATAGCTGGTGATATTTTCAGGACATTTTTCACCAGTGGAGCCAAGAGAAACATTTATTAATAAGAAGTTTCTTGTGTGACTTGGTTTTCATCAAGCTTTGATCAAACCTTCACAGAGCAGTTTGAGATGGAGGTGTAGTGAGGAGAATCACAGGCTCTATCCTGCCTACATAATTGGTAGGATCAGAGATTTCTGCAGCGGTAATTCACTGAGCTCCTAAGCTCGAACTCTTTTCCTAAGATGCTTTTGGCCTCTTGGAGCACCAAGCTGGAACATTTCTTGAAAATGGCCTTTTTGTACCGCAGTCATTATTTGATACAGCAATCCTTCTTTTGTAGCAGCCCTTACTGTTATTTCACAAGGCTGGTCTTCTGTTCATGTTCACTTGAGGGCCTGCAGAGCGCTAAGCAATTGCGTGGGACATTACTGAGTGGGAAGCAGAATCACAGAGTCACAGAATTAACTAGGCTGGAAAAGGCCTTTGAGATCATCAAGTCCAACCTATGACCTAATACCACCTTATCAACTAAACCACGGCACTGAGTGCCACATCCAGTCTTTTTTGAAACACCTGCAGGGATGGTGACTCCACCACCTCCCTGGGCAGCCCATTCCAATGCCCAATCACTCTTTCTGTGAAAATTTTTTTCCTAACATCCAGCCCAAACTTCCCCTGGTGCAGCTTAAGACTGTGTCCTCTCATCCTGTTGCTGGTTGCCTGGGAGAAGAGACCAACCCCCACCTGGCTACACCCTCCTTTCAGGCAGCTGTGGAGAGTGATGATGTCTCTCCTGAGCCTCTTTTTTTCCAGGCTAAGCAGTCTCAGCTCCCTCAGCCATTTTTCACAGGGCTTGTGCTTCAGATCTTTCACTAGCCTTATTGCCCTTCTCTGGATATGTTCAAGCCTCTCAACATCCTTCCTGAATTGGAGGGCCCAGAATGGACAGAGTACTCAAGGTGTGGCCTCACCAGGGCTGAGTTGAGGGGAAGAATCGCTTCTCTAGTCCTGCTGGCCACACCATTGCTGATCCAGGCCATGATGCCATTGGGCTTCTTGGCCACCTGGGCACGCACTGGTTCACATTCAGTCAGCTGTCAACCAGCACCCCCAGGTCCCTTTCTGCCTGACCCTTGTCCAGCCACTCTGTCCCCAGCCTGTAGCGTTGCAGGGGGTTGTTGCAGTCAAAGTGTAAGACCCAGTGCAATACCACTCATGTTTTCTGTGCAGCAGCAGCACTGTGAAATATTCAGAAAAAATACTGCTCTAAGGAAAGCTAAGAAGTCATCTTCTCCAGCCTCCTGCCAGAGTGAGTGTGTCTTGCTGTGCCTAAAATCTTGCATGGCTTCCAGACTTTCAGCCTACTCTTAAAAATCTTCCCTGATGGAGACCCTGGTGTCTCCCTAGACAGCCTGTTTTGGTGCTTAATTAGAACTAGACATTTCTTGCCTTGCTGCAACCATGGGGTCTACCCACTCTCCATGCAGGTCTGGTGGAACAGCCCATGGTCGTGGCACCCAGCCCTGGGTCTCCAGTCACAGCTCCCTGATCAGGCTTAGTGATGTAGGAGAGTAAGTAGTTTAAAATTACACTTTAAAGAGTCCTAATCTTCCTCTCTGAACAAATGAGTGGTGCGAAGTGAGTTGCTTAGCTGCCGTGAGTTCTGTCACCTCATTCCAGCATGGATGACTAAGGAAGGAGTATGGCAAAAGTTTAAAATATTAGAACATATTTTTACCCTAATTTAGGCATGAGCACATTGTGATTTCCAGCCTGTGAGCAGCCACTCACACTGGGTCAAGGCACACTGGCACTATTATTAATTGTGGTCCTTCATTTCTGGGTTTTCATGGGAATGATCTGCAGGTTTTGTGACAGATGCCCTGCCTCTCGTGGGCTGAGCCCACCTTGTGTACATCTGACTAACACAAGGCTTATTGGAGACTGCAAGGAATTACCTTTTTCCTTTTCTCAGCTGCTTGTTCTCCTTAAGCTTGATCCTTACAGCAAACCATTCCCTCATCCCAAATTACCACTACATCTGTTTAAACCCAGAAAACAAAAATCACCTTTTAAAGTATTCTGTTAGTCAAAATATGATTAATTCGGGTTAGGTTCTTTTATTTCTGAATAGTTTAAATACTTACAAATTAAAATTTAAATAATTATAGCCTTCTCCGGATATTTTAAAGGAAGAGCTATCAAGTATAAAGTTGAATATTCAATGCCTCATTTAGCATGCTGCAAAGAAGGAAAAGAAGAATATTAAAATATTTTGTATCAGGGGTCTAGAACTGAAAAGAGAGACCTGGTATTCTGATTACTAATTAAGTCCACATTTAACACAAATAAATCATGCAAGGTTGTAAGAAAGTTTGTCAAAAAAAGCCTACAGAGGTCTGTACTTTTTGTGCTATAATTGTATTGGTATTTCTATATTATTATAGTCATTATCTTGCCAGTACCCAAGACAAAAAGCCGCTATTAAATCCTCTGAAGTGGATAGTGGCTGCATATGTATGTCTGTATGTGTGTAAAATTGTGAAGAGTTGTAAAAATATTGAATGGGGTTCTGAAAATAGTTCCAATTTATGCAACCACTTAATTGCAGCTACTGCAGCTTGAATTTCACTTTGTGTCTGTGAGAAATCCAACACAGACCGACTTGAGAAGAACCTTACTCAAGTCATGCATGGCTACCTACCCTTGGGTTTTCAGGAATTCCACTAAGCCACATGTCAAGAGCAGGCAGGTGAATTACTGGCTGCAAATCCAAAGCCTGACTTAGATATTGAATCCTACAGTTCTTTAAGGGTGCTGGTTTGAGCAATGTGTCTCCTGAGAGTTTCTTCAGCACTGCTCTTAGCTGCAGGAAATGAGCAACAGAGCATGAGGCTGACTGAGCAAAGTCTGATACTTCTCACTCTTCCTTGCTTACAAAATGTGTGCATCCACAAACAGGTGAAGCCTCTGGACTGCAGAAGCAGCCCAGTCATACCAGTCAACCCCACCGGTTCCAACACGGGTGTTCCAAAGTTGCTTTACTTCAGCTGAGGTGAGAACGGAGTCCAGTATATCTTATGTGTTCCTCTGCAATAGTCTACATCATTCTTGTTACTTTATTTTTTTTTTAATTAGTGTGGAAATATTTAATTTACTGAAGAGGATAGAAATTATTTTCAGGTGAGGCATGTAACCATTTTAAAGAATGGAGTAAGAGTGATTCTTAACAAATACACTTCGATTTTTCTAGAAAGGACATTTTTCTATTCACATTTAGATGCATTATATTTCTTACAGAGAACAACATCGTAAGTTGCAATGACATGAATTAGGGATGAGGACTTTTCTAAACAGTAAAGTTGAATAGGATTGATCAGTTATTCTAATGGAAGTTAAAGCTTACTTGAGTTTAGAGATTAATATTAAAATGGCAAATGTATTCTATTTTCAGGTACTTTTATGCATTCAATGTGTGAACAAACACAGGACAATCAAGAGGAAAAGTAGCAGCTTGGGAAGATAACTTTTTATGATATTTAGCATTATGTTTTCAGATTGAGGTTCCATGCAAACCTTTTCAGCTTTAGTTGGAGAGTTTGTGCATTTAGGCCAAGCCAGATCTTATTTACAAAAGATTCTCCACAGTAGCAGGCTTCCTTTACTGAAGCTGCAGGAGGGATCCTTTTCAAACCCTCTCTGTCCATCTCTGATAAAGAAGTCAGTCAAGCTGTGCTGCTCATTCTGCACATCAGGAGAGCAGGAAAGGCCTGTAGTGAGGAGGGCTTCAGAGTTACCGAGCGATTGTCTGATATTGGCCAAGGGGTTCAGGTGCCATAGGGAGGCCTAGGGAGGTTCACAGCCCACACAGGCACTGCAATAGCATATCTTAACATCATAGAACCACGGGATGGTTGTGTCACCTAGAAAGGCTGACCTGGAAAAAGAGACTAGATAGAGTAAAAGAATAAGAAGGTATTTATTGAAAGATACAGATGGAAGATTCCAGTTTAGGAGTTTTTCTTCCTTAGCACTCACATTAACAGTACTTTGGTCACATGTGGCTAGCAGTTGGTAGATATGTCCACTTTTAAATTCATAGTGATTTTCCTCTAATCTGTTCTCATTAATTAGCTTGAGGAGCCAGAGCCAGCCTGTCTGTGTGATCAGATAATCCTTTGTCACACTGCCACTATGGCCTGTGCCTTCTTTGCTCCTCTCTCCAACCACCTCCCGACCCAACATTTGCTATATAAAATGCTGCTGCTGGGTGGATTAGTTGCAGAGCAGTTTCCTCACTGGTACCAGAGTTTATGCCAGGCACAGCCCTGTGTACCATTTGGGGCTTCTCCTACATCAGATAAAGAATGTCATGCATGTTTTGTTAATGTGTCAGCAAAGAAGCCAAATAATAGCATATTTTCTCTGTCTCATGGGGCATTAAAATACCCAAGGGACAGAGAAAAGTGTTATTCTGGAGTCTAGTCCATGGTTGTGGAGTCCGTAAGAGGAAAATTAGAGTGAGAGGTGGATGCTGGGCCTTGGGTGCCTGCTGTCATGCAAAATGCACTCTCCATGTGAAGGCCTCCTGGAGAGATCTTTGCTGAAGCTATTAGCAGCAGAATGGCACTGTCCGTGCTTTGTTTCACTGAGATGGTCTGTAGTTTTGGTGGTAATAGCCTTTCCACCCTCCCTGCAGCCCTTGGCCAGCAGAGATCTCCTTTGTTCCCCTCACCAGCCCCTCTGCCCTGCAAGCAGAGGGGAAGAGACTGGGGTGATAGCAGGAGGTAGGGGAGCAGCAGCAGAATTTTGGGCAAACAGCAGCAGCATCTCAAGGGGAGCATCTCAAGGGGAATTCAGGTAAGAAGAGAGGACAGAATCACATAATCATAGAATCATAAAATACAGTGAGTTGGAAGGGATCCATCAGGATAATCGAGTCCAACTCCTGGCCCTGCACAGGACAGCCCGAAGAGTCACACCAGGCACCTGAGAGTATTTTCCAAATGCTTCTTGAACTCTGCCAGGCTGGAACCACTTCCCTGGGGAGCCTGTTCCACTACTCATCCCCTTTCTGGGTGAAGAACCTTTTCCTGATACCCAGCCTAAACCTCCCCTGACACAGCTTCAGGCCATTCCCTCAGGTCCTGTCACTGGTCAGTACAGAGAAGAGATCAGTGCCTGCCCCTCCTCTTTCCCTGGTGAGGAAGTTGCAGACTGCAATGAGGTCTCTCCTCAGTCAGTTCTCTTCTCCAGACTGAGCACACCAGGTGACCTCAACAGCTCCTCATAAGGCTTCCCCTCCAAACCTTTCATCATCCTTCATATACCCTATAATAGCTTAATATCTTTTTTATATTATGGTGCCTAAAATTGCACACAGGCACAAGAGGGACGGAAAATGAATGCAGAGCATCCTGAGAGGAACCAGCTATGAAGACTAGAGGAAGAAAAAAGGAAAAGTGAGAAGGGAAAACCGTGGTGGAGAGAATATTTTATCAGTTTTTGTCCAGGGAAGAAGAATTCCTCCAGCACAGAGTGAAACCAGAATGATTGTAATGAATGGCAGCTCATGTGCATTGACCAGCAGGGCTGACCCAGACTGTGGTGGGCTGTCACCACTTCCCACTGGTCCACTGTCAAAGAGTGTTTCAGATGTTTACAGTAAGGCAGTGAATTGTTAAAGGTTACCTGGGGACTTTTCACACTTGGTTGGATGTACTGCATGCAGAGGACATCCACTTTCACCTGACATCCTCTTTCTCAAAAGTATGACATCAGCCTAAGGCATGGTTTTGTGCTGCATGGTGTCTCCCTCACTATTAATGTTTCCCTCAGCATTAGTACATTTGCCCTTCTTAGCTCATTGCCAGTATAGTTTGCTGATTTCTGTTGGTCTCTGTTTGGATTTTTTTCAGTAGTTTTGTGACAAAACCCAGATACAGGTGGAAGCTGCTGTGCAAGAAGCAGCCAAGCACAAAGTGGGAAAAAAACTGCACCTCTCCTCAGTGGCGGGGAGCTTTGCCATGATTCACTGTGCTGCAGCTGAGCTCACGGCTCTCTGCTGGTTTTTTAACAGCTGCAGGCAAAAGCCAGATCAATCTGTTTTAGGTGTTTGTTTCATTGTTGTTATTCTGCACCGTCAATCACAAATGCAAGGGACACTCACCCAGAGACAAACAGATGATGGCAATTTTTGTTGTGCCAGATGGGGGTGTGCAATTCAACACTGAGAGGAACTGCCAGCCAGAAAGGCCATCATACATCACAGTATCCACATTTTCCATATGATTAAGGTCTGTCAGGTCTTTGCCAGGCACAAATATCTGCTATCATGTTATCATTTGAATTTTGGAGCACTTTTCTGCCCAAGGAATTAACATTTTGTACCTGAGTACTCCTTGGAGACTAAAACATGTTATCTGCCTGACAGAGGCATGGAGGAAAATTTCACAGGATTCCGGCTCATGTGAACCACACCTTCTGTTATTCCAAGGAATCTCAGCTGACTAGGACAAATTAAAATTCTGCTATTGTTGTAGGAATTTATGAAGTAAAAAATTGACCTTTATCTTTAAAATACCGACAAACATTGGCAGAATATTTTTACACTGTAATCCTACAGTGTAAAAGTCAATCTCACTTCCTTTTGACCCAGACATAATGGCCTTGATTCGTTCTTCATGCTGTCATTGTACCAGAGCAATCTCACTCTTATAGAGAATTTGCTCACAGCTGACACTTGGGGAAAGGTGAGATATCTGCGTCCTTGGGGTTGGAGTTCATGGGCTGCCATCATCTGAATCCTGCAAAAGACATATCCCTTTGGTTTGGGCCAACACAAAAGATATGACCTCCCTGGTAGGGACCAGTTGTCAAGTTCACCCATCACTATGAGCTACCCATGACTCTGTGCCTGAGTCTTACTCCAGCAGCTCTGCAGCACTGGAAGATGACAGTGGATATGACACAACCATACAGCACATCTGGCCCTAAAATATATTTGAATTGTAGGTAGGGTTTCTGTCAAATAGGAAATACCTCCATATTGGGAAGGATGAAGGGTTAAAAGAAAAGTTTTATAGAGAGAAATGCGTAGGAGAAGGTTTTATATAAATGAAACCAAGTTTTGATATATAAAAGAGATTTTTGTACAGGTAGCTGCTGAAGCAGCAGAGAGAGCAAAGGTTGAGTTGGAAGGTTTAGAGCAATGGTTTGGTTGAATTAGAAAGCAGAAAGTCCAAAGGGGTGAGTGGTCTGCAAATAAGGCATTGTTTTCACCAAGAAAAAAGAGCATAGGCAGACAGAAAGATGCTATTTACAAAGACACAAGAAAATTCCACTGAAAAACAAGTTTTCAAAGTTTAACATTTAACTACTAACTCAGGTGATTGGTTAGTTACTAACATTGTATGGTAATTTTAGCAGTTTTGATAGGTCATATGTAAATGTAAAAGATTTTGTGTATAATGTTAATTGGTTGTTATGTAATAAGATGCAAAGCAAAGAGATATAATGCTTTGTAACATGTATGGAATTGGACTTCAGGACTTCAGGACACACGGCTCAACTTTGGCCAGCAGCCATTGGCATTACCCACGACCCATGACCCCTGATGCAATAAAGAGCATTATATGAAGAGCAGTCTGGAGTCCCCATCTCTCCGTCCGGCTCTTACACCTCCAGATCTGTTAAGATCCCAAATTTTATCCTCTCTCAATATCAATCACAAAAATTCTGTGTGTGTGTGTGTAGTGCTTGTACTAAACTCATTACATGTGGAGGATTTGGTAGTTATATTTGTAATGTTATTTAACATTTTTGGAGGCATTATACTAACTTTTTCAGGTTCTAATTTAGTATGCGACTGCAGAAAATATAATTATTTACTACCTAATAAATATACTTATTAAAATCTACTTGGTGGAATGAAGCAAAATCCAGTCTGTGAGCTGCAAAAAAAATCCACTGTCTTTGTGAAAGATGCACGTAAAGATGAAGTGAAGCATCTTGTCTTTGCGTTGTGCCTGGGGAGTAGGATCATCTCATACAATCACAGCTGTCTCTGGTATGAGTGTAAGTCAGCCTAGGTTCCTTTCAGAGTCAATTGAGAGAAGTAGGTATTTTCAAGAAGTGATTCACTTGACCTATTTGTAGCCGTCTATTTTAGGATGAAATGATCATCCCCCCACCCCCCAAGTGCCTATTTCTGTGCATTGACTGTAAAGAGCAGTGAAGGCACTAGCTGAAGGGTAAAACATTGCAGGTTTTTGCTTTTGGTCAAATGAATTAGTGGATCTTTAGATTTTATCTTTACTTATTCTTGGCTCAGTCCCTAATGTTATAGTAATGGGTAGTTTTGGGGCAATATAATCACACCAAGGACTGCTCTTTTTCTGCTCCTTTTGTCTCTGCCCTTCATATCTTCATTTTCTGTTTCTCTTTTCTCTCTGTTGTCTTTCTATGTCTCTTCATTTTCTGTGAAGCATTTTCTAGTCCTTTCTTGTTTGCTGAAATTGTGTTCAATGAAATAATTAATATGATTCCTTAAAATATTATTAAGCCTTTTAAGGTAGTATGCCAGAAGGAGTAATGGGAAGCGAGAGAGTTAATAGAACTCATGTGCTGGTCAGGTTTCAAGGTTATCTGGTTATCTTCCCAGTCAGAGGGACTGAAATACACATCATAAAATAAAAACTTAAGCCTTTCAGAACCTGGACATTGCAGAAACAGAATATTACACCAAATATGCTGCATTTGGACATACACATTCCAGGGAAGAGCTGCTCAGTGTGTTTGCTCGATAATGTCAATTCCTGAAGACCGTATTTCACTCACGTGTTTTTACAGCTGCTGTAGTTTGGGTACATTTCTTCCTTTCCTCTTTGCTGGGGTGACTGCAGTGAGCCTGGCTGTGTGAACCGTCCAGCGGACGCCGGGGGTTTGCAGCAGCTGCAGTGGTGGGGATGGTGGCTGGAAGGTGATGGATGCTGGGGCTGCCATTGGTGAGCTTGCATCCCAGGACCCAATGAAAGCAGGGACAGCTCCACCTGTCCCACCAAGCCCTGGGTCCAGACTGCATTCCCAGCCCTGGGCTGTGATGCCAAGGTGAGTAGTGGTGTCCCTTGATATTTTTGGGGTGAGATCTCCTTTCTCTACTAACTCTACTCACTTCTCCAGCATGGAAAATGACTGTTTCTGCCTCTCATTTTTTTTCTTGCAAGCATAGTGACTTGTTGTTTTTCTCATGTCCAACAAAATTATGCAAAACCTAGCATAAAGAGATTTATCACCTCATCTTTACAAAATTCTGTCTCTTTCATGCCTGTGGTTCAGTTGTTCCCGGTAATGCCTGATTTTCTTCCTGTTGGTAATCTTTGTTTTCTTAGCTGGACAAAAAGCACTCGAACTTCGTGAATTCTGGTCCCCTAAAATAAAACATTTGTGTTGTCTTTGATGCAGAGCCATATGCATGCATTATGCACGTTGCTCTCTCATCAACAGTAAAAGATCCCAAAGTATTTCAGAAAAAGAAATTAAGAATAGAAATGTTGCAGTCCTTTATAACTTCTCTTTAAAGTCAAAGAAAATTAAGGAAGAGTTGCAAAGTTGGTTGAAGTTCACAGAGAACCCATTTCTGTTCCAGAATTTGCAGATTTATTTTTGCAAAATTAATTTTACATTGCTAAATTTTTTAATGGGAACTATTGACAGACACTCAGCTTCTGATTAGGCTCAGAGAAGGTAATGGGCAGTCTAAAGGAAGCAGAGATTTCCTTGCAGTGGCTTCTTGTTTCGTGGAAGGACAGAACTGGTATCTTTGAATAAAATCCAAAGAGGAAAAGAGAAGTTGACTTAAGATTGACAAGTTTAAATTGGCAGAACTTTCCCTTTCATAAAGTATGTATGAGTACTTTACCTATCCATTTCTAATTTGTTCCTTGCAACATCAGATCTGCCTCTCTGCCTGTCTCTCACAATTATATTTTTGTTCCACCAGAGATGAGACTTCGCTCAGTACAGACACTCCTCAGAAGACCTTTCACACTATTTAAAATCCAATTACCCTGAAAATCCTTCTCTTCCCAGCTGTGTCTCAAGTGTTCAGGTTATGATGAAATTGCTCTGCTTGATTGTAACAGGTACACTTACTTTACTAATAGAAGAGTTTTTACTCATGTTTTATATGTCTGTACACTTATACAAGTCTGCTTGATCCAAAATATTACTGTTTTTAATATTTAATAAGCTGTATTTTTTATATAAATAACAGTGAACAGAACAGGACAGGAGAGAATGGGAAGGAAGAAGAGAAAAAATAATTTTGCAACATAAAATATTTAAGAATTACTGGCAGCTGTGGACGAGGAGGAAGTTACCACAGACAGTAGCACAGCACTTCTGTTTTTATTCTGATACTCCCTTAAAGAAGTTGTTTATTTAGGAACTTATTGGTTGTACTAATTTTCAGATTCTTGATTTCAATACCAGTGGCAATAAATACAGTGTTTCTTTTTTCATTTCTCTAAATTTTTTTAATGTGACATCACATTTTTCTCTTCCATTTCCAAATCTTGTCTGCATTAAGTCATTTTAATGCTTTTATGGTAAGTAAAAATAAATTTCTGCTATGTGATGAACTGAATAGGGTAACACTCTAATGCCATGCATTAGAGTTTTCATATGCAAGGAGGTCACAATGCTTCTTAAAATCCAGGGAAGTGTTTGGCATTTGAGGTAGTATATATGTTTTAATGTCAACCTGCTTCTTTCTGTTGCAACGTTTGCTTTGTGTTCCCTTTGTGTCCAACCAACAAAGCAATTGCTCTTTAACATTTTTGACATCTTGTTTATGTTGAGTCATGTAAAGCATTAAAATGTTGTCAGGGAATGAAAAATATCACACTCATGTGCATGAGGGAAAAGCCAGGCCATCAATTTGAGATTATAGAGCAGGAGTACATTTTACTTCATGGTAAAAACACGACAAGATAGTTTGCAGAAACTTTGTATTGTGCACAGATTAGTACTAAAAATAGCTTGAACTAACTGCATTAGCACTTCCACCTCTCTGGAGTCAAATTCTCATTGGTTTGCAGAAGCATCTGTGGTTTAGCTTTAGCTGACCCTTATTACTGAAGAACGAAGTGAAAAGCTGATTGTATAGAGAACTGTACCAGTGACCTGAACAATAGCACTCACTCTCTTTACAAAGCAGGCACTTGGCTGCATCACTGCAGTGAGAGCTAAGATTTACTTTGTCTTTTTAGAAGAAATATTCCAAAAATATGGTTTACTTATGGTCTTAATAAAAAATGTTAAATTCTTTCAGGATTTTACCAGTACTTTTCTGTAAAAATACTTTGCATATTTGTTTATATATTTAAAGAGAAAAGTCTTTGTAAACATTACTCCACTAGCAGCAAATGTTGGTAGATAGAATTTATTTCTGCATTGCTACAAGCAGCCATTATGACAGTATGTACCTTGCATGTGGATTTTTTTTCTTGTGAAAGAAAGCTGTATTGATTCACACAGAGTTGGATTCAAAGAAGTCCTGAGGATTTCTACAAGATACTGAGCACCTTGGCCTATATCAGCAGGGATGAAAAAGATAGGATTTGGCCCACACTGCTCTCAACTCCCCATTGAAACCATTCTTTGTTTGAGCTTATTCACATTAGATATATTTGCTTTGCAATTCCTTGCAAATCACCCCAAGAAGTTTGGAATGAAACAAAAGTGCTGCAAAAGTGAAATATTCATGTTATGGCAAGCATATTGCAATCTCCCCCCACCCTGGCCCTCCGTTCTGCAAGGTGTGTGATTCCCTCATGGTAGCCTATCTTTTCTGGACCTTTTTTTGCATAAAATATGTTGATATGGCAGAGAACTTGAGAATACATTGAGTTTTCCATAGAGAAAAGGATTGGTCTTTCTTTCCTATATTTTTCATCTTCTGTTTTTTCATCTCCTTCCACTCCTCCTCAACAGAACATTTTAGAAAGGTTCCAACTCAGATTCTGAAGCTGAAATTACACATAGATAGATATTTGTTTCTGGTTATGTCATCATTACAAAATACATTTATTTAATAACTCTTAGTGCAGAGCTTCCCTATTAGTATTCACACTAACCTCTGCACAAAAACATTCCTCTGGGAACTGACTGTCTGTTTTGCAAAGAGCACAAGAAACTGTGGAACAGGAAATTGTGATATCCTGATGCTGAGTAACACCAGCAAGAGTGACAGTGTTGAGTAGCAGAGGAACTCATATTTCAAAGTTGTGTTCCTTCACCAAAACAAAGTAACAGAAACTAATTTGACAGGAAAATAATTTACCTTTATATTTGCCTGTAGCCTTGTTTTAAGGAGCCAAGTGACAATGAAGAATGAGATCAAATGATCAATTAAGTTTTCAAGGACTAAAGGTACAAGAGAAGAATGGAAGGAACAAAAAAGTGGATTCTAATTGGGCGCTAAACTTAGGTCACCGTATTTTGCAATGCTTTCAAATATTTCTCTAGAATATTAGGAGCGTTTTAACACAAGTATCCACAAACATTAGCAGGTTAGAGAGCCGAACATCTGGAAAGAGTTCTGAACACTATTAAATACCTAAAACTGCTATGCACTACTAGGCAGAGACAGACTGAAGTTCATGTTGAAGACACACGTGACAAAAGAGGCTGGGACAGTCACTATAAGCAGCCATGTACATTACATTTTACTGCTTGAAGAAGCTGCTTTCACAACAAGATAATTTGCCATCTCTTGGACAAATAGAGTAGATTTTATTACAGTAGATTTTATTACAGTAGATTTTATCTGGATGCTCATTAGGATCTTTCGTTTGGACAACATTTTGACTGACTCAGTGTTTGTGAATAATATTCTGTAGGTAGATATGTAGGTAATTTTTCATTTGCTCAGGCACTATCTTAATGGCTTCTTATCATCTACATCTATAGGTATAAGCATGTTCTTTCTCTCCCTCTCCTGTTGCTGAAAATATGTAAAGTAAAACTTCTTTATTCTTTTTTGGCCTTCATGGAAGCAGGTTTTTTACAAATATCAAAAGAATTCAAAGAAGCTTCCAAGAGAAACTCTTCATAGTCCTTACATGATACAAAGCTTCACTTTTCAACAAGTCTGGGTGAAATATAGTGGTAATTCCTGTCATAACGATAAAATAGAAAAAGGTCATTCTAATCAGACAAGATGTCAGTGTGAATTAATCTTAGACCAGTTGGTATTGCAACATTGGTGGAAATAATTTACATTCTGGAGCTTTTAAATTGGAAAAGATTTGGTGGTAAATGTTGGTTTGTAAAGTAACAAAAGTGTGCAGTGTTTGTGAAAGGACCAGCCTGCTCAGACAAGACAAAAGGAGCTGCAGTATGACACTGTGCCATGTTCACTGGCTTGGCCTCCTCTGGTAGAACTCCCTGTCCTGCTCTCAGCCAGGTCCTGCTGAGCAGCTACTGAAAGCTCTCCTTACACAGGATCTGCTGCAGGCTCATCGCCTCCAAGGTGCAGTACAGCACTGCTTGCACAGTGAAAACCTCTCCAACGGGTCAGGTTCAAGCCTAGTCAGACCTGGTCAGTACTTTGGTTACCCTGATTTCCCAGGACCTGCCTGTTAACTCCTTGCTTTTGCTCCCAGAGCTGCTACCTGCTTTCCTGGTGCTTCTGGGAACTGCAGAGCTGCCTCGAGTGTGTCATGTGAGAGAACACCAAAGGGAATTCCTGCAGGCAAGCCAGAGGACTGGGAGAGGCGTGAGGGGCACCCTGCCTCATGGGCATCAACTGTGTCTCTCCTCAGGAGAAAAGGCAGTCCTAGCAGACAGCCCAGGAAATTTGACAGTCCTGGTTCAATTCAGCTTTTGTCTGGAACACAGGAAGCTCCTAAAGCTCTTTCCATTTTGGATCCTCACGTTGTATGAAGTGTGGAAGGAGCTTCTTCAGAAGTCTGGAAAACGTGTCTATTTGAACTCCTGCTATGGTACAGAGGGGGCTTGAAAGCAAATTGGATTTAATTTTGTACGAGTGTATGTACCATTGTATTTTCCTTGGATTAGACTTGCTGATAACATTGATATCCTTACAAAAAAACTGCTTATAGCAGGAAGTATGTCTGCGATAAATATGTTTGCAAGAGTGGAAACAAATTGCTTTTCTGTAGGGAGCTGTAAACAGTGGCTTGACAAAGCAGAAAAGACTGCTGGGGTGAGATTGTTCTAGACCATAATACATGCTCATCAGCATCTTCCTGTTTTAGTCTTTTAAATGAATTTGGGTGAGGTTTATAGGTAACTCTGAGACAGAAGTTATGCTGCCCCTGCTACCTGGTGTCCTCGGGGTATAATACTCAGGACACAGAAGAAATGCTGATCAAGAAAAGGTTCAGTTTACTTCACCCAGTGCTGAATTCAGTAAATCTGCCTCTCTGTGCAAGTGGAATGGAAATAGGAGAGTTTTAGTGCTGTGCTACAGTTTTTATTTTGCAGTTTATAATCTTTTAGGTCTGAATGTTTAGCCAGCTGAGTGTTCATTCTAGACAATTAGTTAAAATTGTATGCCAACACTTCTCCCTGAGATTTGCAACCTCAGTTTGACTTACTCATCTGAGTCAAAGCACTGTTATTTGGGCATAATTATTTCTCTCACTCGATCAGTGATTTCCTTCTCCCCCCCTTTTTTTTTTTTTTTTGGTGTATGTGCATGTGAAATATTTATGGTGTCAATGTCAATATACCTTAGCTCTTTCCACAGCCCTGACATCTAGTTTTGATCCTATTTTAACAAGTCAGTATAGTAAAATCCCTGAATTTACAAATAGATCTGATATGGTCCATTCATGTTTCCAGCCAATTGATCCTGAATAAAGTTTTCTTGAAGTTAGATTAGGCAAGAAGGAATTCCTTATTCTGCTACTGATCTGCTAGGTGGTGTGAGTCTTGTGGTATGTCACCAGTGCTTTGTTTGCTTTTCTCATCCATGAGAAAGAAGTCCAAATAGTGTGCTGAGGGTCACAGATTAAAGATTTTTTTATGAGCATTAAGACACAGATTCTTCTGCTTTCATTACACAATATCTCATCCTGCAGTGTAAAACAGATTCATTACTGCTTCAGTAATATGCTGGACTCAAACATAACCTGATGACTAGAATAACAACTTAGGCCAACATGAATTTGCTGCACCTTGCACATAAACTATATTTCTGAGTAGTTGAAATATAGAATTGATTTGTTCTTTAAGCCAGCTGTAATTCAACAGATCATTAATGACGAATGGCAGAACGCCCCAGCCATCCTTCCAGGCACTACTCCAGATGGAAGTCATTGGATAAAGAACAGGAAGGTTTGGCAGAACGTGAAAAAAGAATAAATTCGCTACACATCATTCATTTTGCCTGACTGCAATAAAGTAATTGTAACACAATGTTGTCACAGGATAACGGTCTCCTGCTGCTTTAGAAATGCTTTGCAAAACAGATGTTTACTTTCTCTGTGGGGAGACATTGATCCCGTAACAACAATCTTTTCTATTAAAGGAAAATTAAGTACTTATAGGTTCAGCAGTACAATAAAAAAGATTATTATAAAAAGCCATATAATGTAATAGGTGAAATGACAGGAACTATATATATGATATATGTGATGTGTGCAACTAATGCCTAAGAGGGATTAGTTCAAATACTTTCTTCTAGCAGCTTTGCAACCAACATTTTCTCAACAAAGGCAGATAGGACAATGCAATGCACTATGATGAAGTTGTTTTTGTTATTTTAATCTTCCAGAGCTGTGTGAGCTTCAGAAAAACAGCATTTGTGAATAAAAATAATATCAAAACTCCAGCATAGAATGTCTGATGAGAAATGTATAGTTAATAGCAAATAAATAAAAATAATTAATAATTACCAATAAACTAACACACTGTAAATAATGGAAATTAAAGACCATGTATTCTCTGCCAGGACTGAACTCAGTTTTGTGGTTTTGCTCATTAGCACTAAGACAAAAACATGAAAATATATTTTAAAAAATGAGAAACCATTTGCAATTTTCATAATATTTTCTTAGAATCACAGAGACACAGAATCATTTTAGATTGGAAAAGACTTCTAATATCAAGTCCAACCTTTGTCTGATCCTAACCTTGTCAACTAAACCACAGCACTGATCCATCACCTCCTTAGGCAATCCAATCCAATGCTTAACCACATTTTCTGTGAAAAAAATTCTTCCTGATGTCCAGACCGCATCTCTCCTGGCACCACTTTAGGTTATGTCCTCTTGTCCCTATCACTTGTTACCTGGCCAATCCCCACCTGACTGCACCCTCCCTTCAGGCAGCTGGAGAATGATGAGGTCCTCCGTGAGCCTCCTTTTCTCCAGGCTGAACACCCCCAGCTCCCTCAGCTGCTCCTCACAGCACTTGTGCTCCAAACCCTTCCCCAGCTCTGCTGCCCTTCTCTGGACACGCTCCAGCCCCTCAGTGTCTTTCTTGCAGTGAGGGCCCAGAACTGAACACAGGATTGGAGGAGTGGCCTCACCAGTGCCCAGCACAGGGGGACAATCACTGCCCTGCTCCTGCTGGCCTCACCATTGCTGATCCAGGCCAGGATGCCATCAGCCTTCTTGGCCACCTGGACACATACTGGAATATGTTCAGCCAGCTGTCTAATGAGAACAGTAATTACGCATTAATAAGAAAGAAAAGATTACAAGTACTCAAAATTTTTTCTAAAATGCCTGCAATGTATGTGGGACACATACACTGCACTCTGTTGTAGTTTGAGAGAAAAGTTTGCATTGGCATCATTATAGTGAACCTTATTCATTTTACAGACATTCTGCTATTCATCCAATAATGTGCCAACTACAAGCTGGGGCTGATGAGACATGTATAAAAGAAGAATATTTGTTCTCTTACATGCTGCAAATGTCTATGTTTATGGGCTCTCAAAGGACTGTAAGATGAAGCAACCCCTGTGGTATTTAGCTTTGGCCAAGGTTGTGTCCGAATCAAGAGAAATAAAATGAGAATAATTAACTGGAGACTGAATGACTTGTTTGCTCACCAGACTCACCTCCAGGATCTGCATCATCTTGGATCTTCTGCTGTCCATTTCTATTTAGCTCAAGACAACTTACAATGGTGCTTGGTAGTTTTCCAGCTGGTTCTTCTATTCAGTTCTGTGCACGTTATATCATGAATCTCAAACAGAATTGCAGTATGCAGACTACTGATATCTTTAGCAACAGGATTGGGCAGGTATGAGTTTACTTTCCAAGGTTAATGGCTGTATCTAATCAGACTAGCCAACTCTGTGTCCAGGTTTTGAAGGAAAGAATACTTGAAGAACCTAATGGCATTTTTGCTGATTATGAACTTCACTATCTAGATGTTGAAGGAAAATGTCTTTCACATTGTTGAGAAGAGTTGGTTTGGTACACAAAGACATTTGATTATGATGTCTTGACTTCAGGAATAGTCACTGAGGCAGAGAATTTTCCTTTCCACTTCAGGATCACTACAATATAGACATAATAGGAATATGGCCATGAGGAACATGAGGACAGTAATTTTTAAAGCTGTAAGGGTAACTCAGAAGTACTGTCAAATGCTACCAATAAGTTGCATTGGAAGTGCTACTTTAAAATTCAAGAAAAAGAGGAAATGGAAGACCTAAAAGGTGTCATTTTTGTCATGGTGAAACCCTTTTCCCTAGTGCTGAATAAAATGCAAAATGTCTCCAAGCAAGTTGCTTAACCTACAGCTGAAGTGCTGCACATGGAACCAGTTGACACTTTGGTATTTTAGCAGTTTAGAACTTAAAAACATGTATTTGCATTTTCTGTGCTAAACTATGTGGCTCTTACCCAGTTGTCACTGTCACTGCATCATCCAGGAAACCAGTAGTAGTTTGCTTCACCGAGGTCTGTATGAAATGATCTATGAGAAGGAAGTAAATTTAATGGAAACTGGAGCATGTGAAGAATGTTAACATCTCAACACAGAGTACCCTGTGCTAGGGGTGATGTTTAGCACCAAAGGGCACCTTCCAGAAAGCTTAGTTACCAAGTCTGCCCAAAGGTGGGAGTTTGGCCTGTGGGCCAGCAAGGGCTTGTGCAGCAGGTCTCAAAGAATCTGTGAAAATAAGGATTTATTTGGAGGGAAGAAGAAAAAAGGCAGACTGACTGTTTCACCTCCCTACTCTCAGATACTGATGAAATAGTTAATCACTTGAAGAGGAAACAGAGGAGGACAACAGATCTGAAGGTTCATGTCTGAATTACTTGCATGTGAAATCATGCATGTGAATCATGCCTGAATTCACGTCCTAGGGCTGCAGAGGGCATCACCAGGACTGCAAAAAGAAGGTCTGTGCATCCCAAGTGTAATACTTCCTATTGCAACAGGAGGTAGTATGAAGCTGTACCTCTGGCTTTACTACACATCCTTTCAAGCCACAGGCTTCAGTCAGCAGACTCCATATCTATTTCTATAAAAAAAAAAAAAAAAGACAAAAAAAAGAAGACAAAATAAAGAAGACACTATGTGAGTCGAGGGAAACAAAGATGACACACTGAAAGCAATGTCCTGGCAAAGGTTGTCATGCCCCAGTTAAAAGCAGCATGCTCAGCCATAGACCTGCGCCCCTCTGAGAGCAGACACTGGTTTGTGCTGCCCAAGGTCATGCTCAAAAGCTCCTTCATATCTGTTGAAACCTCCCTAGTTTCTTCAGTGAGTCCTTGTTTAGGCTGCATTCAGACATTTAAAAGGATAAGGCTGTAAAACATGTCATAATACAGTGAAAAGGTAGAGTAAAAACTATCGTAAAATCTTTGCCTTTTAAAATAAGTTTTGTTTGAACAAAACTAAAGTAATGACAAGCTGTCTTCATTGATGGTAGGACGAACCTCTTCAGCTGAGATTACATTTCCTTGGAGCATTTTTGCTGAGGAGAACTACATGTGGTTATCACTATTGGAATGAATCTCTAAATGTGTCTTTAAACTGACAGCATGATTAGAGAAAGTCGGGAAGGAGACACCTTCTTGTGTGTCATCCGGGATCGAAGTTCCTCTGCTTTGGGTCCTCTAGCCCAATCCTTTCTCCCCTTGTCAGGGCTGTAGCACAGGAATGAATTTAGTTTCTTTGCTGTTTCGGACGAGACATACACTGTTAACGGGAGAAGTGCTTGACCAAAGACGATAATACTTGCTTCTGAAAGCCTATGGCCGGCATCCCGTGTCCCCAGTTTTTAAAATGATTTATTTCTTAAGCTTCAGCTTCCCTAATGCAATTTCCAAAAGTTCGCTGGCGGGGAGGACTGACAGGGAGCGCGTACCGGCTTCCCTGGCCGCCGGAGCTGCCAGGGAGCTGTCCAGCACCGCGGCGGGACTGGAGGCGGCGCGGCCGGGGCGGCAGCCACGGGAGGGCCCCGGGATCGTCCCCAGTCCCCGCGTTGGCATCGCCGCTCCCCGCGGGGCTACCGGGCGGGGGTACTGGGCCACCTGCCCGCTTCCTCTTAGCCCAGCTCGAAAGCGCCGGGCGCAGAGAGGAGCGCCCTCGCTGCCCTCCCGGCAGCCGGCAGCGGCGGGAGCGCGGGCCCTGCCCTCGGCCCGCCCC